>CAJDSM010024164.1:438-14062 GCA_903981925.1 Ostrea lurida | reverse complement strand
TTTAGGGAGAGGGTTTATATAGGCTAAGCCTGCTGTCCAATCCTTTTATGTATCATACATAATGAAATATTATTTAAATTATATAATTTTTTTTTTTGAATTTTAGAAATTAGTAACAGTAATGATCAAAACATTCTAATCATAGGAAATCCCAATAAACGTCGGAACCAGATGTGTGCATCGGAAGAAAATCATTGAACTAAAATTAAAAAAAAAAACAAGATGTGATAATCAGAATCAGAGACAAATGTATAAATATGTTATGCCTGTATTTTCTATGCAACTAAACACATTTATATAGTTATATATAGGGTATATCTCCCAAATGATCCGCTTTAGACTAGGGGGGTCTATGCTTCTCTGAAAATATTCTGAACGAATAATTCAAATTCAGTAAGATGAAGAGGTTATGTCATTTACTTCATTAATATATCTACCTAGTAATACATGTGTAATCACATAATAAAGGGAACGGTGATTAAAGAGTAGAATCGCGATGGTCCAGTGGCGTGTATCGTGTCATCAAGTTCAAACTATCGTATCATCACCATCGTATCATAATCATCAAAGCCGTGTGTTTACTTATTAACGTCCTCGATGCATTATGTCAATCCTGCTATAGCATTGATTATCATATAACGGAGCAAAGAAAATTATATAAGATAGTATTTATTTTTAGTATGGGTATTTCTCATTCGAGTTTCAAGTCATGTCATGCTGTTACTTATTCATTATGTCAGTTTATTTGGTCACAGTAAGCGTGAAGTATGAAAACCAAATCAAAATAAATGCTGTAATAAATTAAATTTGAATTAGTACAGTACCCACGATAAAGACAGTAAAGGATGGACAACATACATTGTTTTAATGGTATGGATTTAGATTGTATTAGCTATATATTCGTAAATTTGATATGCAGAATCTCGTTATCACGGTTTCTATAAATACAAAGCGACAAATAGCACAGTCATGAATACCGTTTAAAAACAGTTTCCTTTGGGTTTTTTTTTTTTTTTTTTTGGTTTTTTTTTTTTATTATTTTATTATTCTTTTGGTACATCACAGTCATATGCACGGGAAACATGCTTTTATAATGTATTATAAAATACTCATACACACCGTAAACCTCTACCTCACAGAGCTCATTAATGCGTATTGACTGTATCACTAGGGTAAGTAACTCCTGGTAGTCTCTCGTTGTAGTAGATTGACGGTATCGGTCCCGTGAACTGGACAAGTGACGTTAAATGACAGCGGGTAATGGTGGCTCTTGTGTAGTTTTTGTGTCGTGAAACACAATTCTCCCTGTGTTTTTGTCAGTTGTGTTTGATACGTATAGCGAAAATCCCAAAAATATCCCAGTATACGGACTATCTGAATCTGAGATACAAAGCATAAACAACATAAAACATATAGAATATGAATAACATATTTATTTCTCCACTTCCAGTCTTGTTTCAGTGCATGCATATTGGTGGATTTTTTTTTTTTTTGAAAAAAGAAATGAATGGAAAGGAAAGGCAAAGTAAAGGTTCCATTGTACATTGTGACCTTGATCTTTGACCAGTGACCTTGGGTCAAGATCGTGACACTTAAATGCGTCCAGGGTAACAATTATTTGATATATCATTTCAATATATGCACTCTGTGAAAAGTTATGGCCCGAGCAATGTTAAAACCGCTATGTGGATTATGACTTTGACCTTGGACCAGTGATCTAGCCTACGGCCAGGACACTTTCTTGGGTCCAGAACAACAACTATGTGAAACATAGTTCAAATCAACAAGGAGGGTCACAATGTATGGCCAGAAGAAACTATTTCGGATGAACGCCAGACGACTGGCGGACATCACCTTGGCATAATGCGCCTCAAATAGAGACGGGTGTAGAATAAAAAGACGTTTCTAAAATGCTAAATAGCTACCCCAGTCTAAATGGTCTGTCCTGTAATAAATGGTAATGTAATGTATACTGAGGGTGTCCCCTAAGTCCACTCTCCATGTGGCTCTCTGTTGATAATTAGCCGATATGGCACATTGTTCTCCCCAGACGCCGAGATCAGATTTGAGTCCATCTACAGCATTACTTGCATCGAAAATATCGTCACCTGGATTAAGTTGATAAAATTGCCATGCTGTTTTGTTGAGTGCAATGTTGTCTGTAGAAAATGAAAACAAACAGTGGATAATCAATACAGAGAAGAGTATACCATTATTCTGCAACCAACTTTTTTTTATCATATCCTCGACAAGTTACAGTAAAACACGGTTAAATGGAACACAATTAAAATAAATCCAAGCCAACAAAAAATATAATTTTATTTTCTATACTTTTGAATTATATTATGAACTCATCAAACATACTGAGTTGCATTGATTGGGAATTAAACATGTTCATCCCCAGGACTTGGCGATCATCGTATTAGAATTTGTTCGTAATTTTGTCAAATTTTAATATTCTTTGATGCTTTTCAAAGCCATGAAGGAAATGAAGTTGTTCGTTAATTTTGCCTTTACATAACTTCTAACTAGAATACTCATCTGTGTATACGTGTATACTTTATTCCCACATAAAAAAGATACATTCTCCGTCCACAATGATTGGAAATCAAAGGGATTCAAACTTTCAATATATACGCTTACAACAATAGTAAACACTAAATTTTTAACGTAATGTAGATATATTCCTAACAAAATAGTTAATTTAAGGAACTTTGTATAATCCAATACGTTCAAGGGAGCACAGCTCAGTCTTTTCAAATGTGATTGAATCCGATTATAGTAATTATTTTGTGCTTTGCTTAGTGATGGCATTTCTTAATTGTGACATATAATTATTTCCCTTTACAGGCCAGTTTAGTATTTCTTTACAGGAAGACATGTATTATTTGAATGTATGTGATAGCATATTTCATACACCTTGTCAAATCAAAAAATGCAAATTACACCGCTGTGATTTATCATCCAGCTTCAAATTCAAATAAGCGATGTGCAGCAAAAATAACAATACTACGACCAATGCATAGAGAAATCAAAATAATTGAAAAGAAACACCAAAGGAAATCCGAAGAAGTTATAAAGCAATTTATATCCATTGAGTTGTTTTTTTTTATGAAAAAAATGAAATGTGCACCATAATTATGTGTAAACGTTTTCGTTGACTTTGTAAAATAATAACCTGTTCATATTAAATCAGAGTTGTTTAATTTTCACAAAAATATTACTTTTTTCATAATTCTTGAGAACCAGATGGAACAAATAGATAAAAATCATGTTTGATTTATGTATTCTTAATCTTTCCTTATGAAGTTATTTTTCAGTTTTTCTTGTATGAAGGGGATATTTGAAGTTCTGTTTTGATATTAAACTGTTCGGGGATATGTTTCAGAGATGTTTTTTTCTGATCAAACTAATTATTAAATTTAGAATTCAATAAATGTTAATCTGATTGAGATATTTTATATTGGTTAGTGATTTGATTTTTACATTTTCAATCTCCCTCAAATTCCATTTATTTGCTTTTTTGGCCATTCCTTGAAAAAGACTTCAAGACTGTTTCAGTTATACAAGGAGGCTAAGTTATGCATCGGTGGTTCAAACGGTAATCATAATTCCAGAACATACAAAATGAGTGTAAGGGCAATACGGGACTTCATATCAACAGACCTCACATGAATATCAACAGGTTAATTTGCCAAGTAAGGATCGCTCCTTTTTTATATAGACCCTAATTTCAACTTTCAAGTGCATTGTTCTGCCGCGATTCTGCGAGCCCCGCACAACAATGGCAAGGTTACTTTCGGTGTCTGGAGACTGTGATCGTTTAACTTTTTTGTAGAATATTTTTTCAGGATTGCTGAAAATCATCGCTGGAGGGTCCAGAATAGTGTGATTTCGCAGGAATCTCGTGCACTCCAGTGCGAGGCTGGGTGCACTCAATTGTATCGTACTGCCAGTCGACAAGTCAACGTGAATGGTACAGGAGCTGCCGCTGTTGTGCTGAGTTCTTGGCGCCCTGGTGGCACCCGCCAGTACTACCTGAGTACAACTGCACGCGAGATAGGCGAATGTCTGCCACCAGCCGTCGCGCAACTTGATCAAAAGTTTGTAGAGGCACAATAGTTAATGTGACCGTTGGGCGAGGTGGTGTCAATGCCACAATGGAGATTTGAATTTTTTCGCGTCCAAATCACCATTCTCTTGTGGGAGTTGCCCATTTGGTGACTAAGGCATAAGCGTGGTACAACGTACCATGCATAGTAGCCGTAGTGAGAACGTAACGATCGATAGATGTAGTGATGTCGTGGTATAATCGTACATAATGTTGGACAAGTGATAGAAGAAAGCAATACTGTACTCACTGAAGGTCGTAGTAGAATTCATGCTAGACAATTGCCATTTGAATTGAGCAGTACTTGTCGTAGACCGTCGTGATTCTGTCCATACCGGCCATGTTTTAATCAAACACCACGTTCTACTACGAATCATACGCATCTTGAAAGGTCGTGGGAGCATAATGAACTTGTGGCCCAGTGTGATGGGGGCTCAAAGGCAAGGACCTATTTTATGATGAAAGCGATCTCTTGTCCCATTCAGAGATTAAGTCTCTGTTTCCAATGGTGAGTTACTGAAACAAGAGTCCATCGGCACATCGCTTCACTGAACACTTGCTTCATAGAGAAGAGCGAGATAGTTTGTTTTTTAAAAAAACTGTTTCAAGGGAATTCATTTAAACATTGTTATAAAACAGTTTTTGTGTAACATATTAAAAACGTTTTATAAAATTTCAAAACAAGATGTTTTTGTGAAACACGAATGCCCCGTATTCCACATGCAGTAGAAGGGGCTTGTCATAAGGATTAGGCATTGTGAAATATGAAAGGTTTATCCCTTACATTCAAAAGTTATGGACTAATGTTAAGTTTTAAAATGTAGGTGAAAGTTCAAGGTAACTATTTTGGTAGCGAGATAAAAGGACTTGTCTATAAGGAAATACACATGTGGAAATATGAAATGCTACCTTGCCATTCAAAAGTTATGGCTAATGGTTTAAAGTTTTTGAAAAAGTAGGTCTTTCAAATTCAAAGGTCAGGAGGTCCAAAAGTTTTGTACCAAAAAAGGTCTTGTCCTAAGGAACAACATGTGATATTAAAGCCTAGTTACTTACCATTCAAAAGTTATAGCTAAGGTTATAGTTTTTTTTGAAAAGTAGGTCAAACTCAAGTCAAGGTCAGCGAGGGTCAAATGTTGGTACCATGGAAACGGTTTCGCTTGTAATAAGAAAACATACATGTGAAACATCAAAGCCCAGTTTCCCATTCAAAGTATATAGCTAAGGTGAAGTTTTTTGAAAAGTGGTCAAACTTCAAGGTCAAGATCAGGGAGGTCAAAATGTTGGTACCCCATGGAAAGGTTTGTATAAGAAACATACATGTGAAGAAATCAAAGCCCTAGTTCTTCCATGTCAAAAGTTGATAGCTAAGTGAAAGCTTTTTGAAAAAGTTAGGTCAAACTTCAAGGTCAAATCAGGGAGGTCAAAAATGTTGGTACCCACGGAACGGTTTGAATGAAGAAACATACAAGTGAAATATCAAGCCTAGAATTGACTATTCAAAAGTTTAGCTCAGGTTAAGTTTTGAAAAGTGGTCAAACTTCAAGGTCAGGAGGTCAACATTTTGGTTCACCCGCGGAAAGGTCTTGTCATAAGGAAATACATGTGAAGATATCAAAAGCCTAGTATTAACCATTAAAAGTTACTAATTAAGTTTTTAAAGTTTTGAATAAGTAGGTCAAACTTCAAGGTCAGAAGGTCAAAAATGTTGGTAACCTCACGGAAAAGGTCTTTGTCATAAGGAACTATCATGTGAAATTCAAAGCCCTAGTATCTTCCATTTAACAGTTATAGCTAAAGTTAAAGTTTTTGAAAAGTAGGTCAAACTTCAAGGTCAAGGTCAGGAGGTCCAAAAATGTTGGTACCCCCCCAGGAAAGGTCTTGTCATAAGAAACATACATGTGAAATATCACAAAGCCCTAGTAACTTATCCATTCAAGTTTAATAGCCGAGGTTAAAAGTTTTCAGACAGAATGACAGACAGGAAAACAACAATATGCCCCCCGATCTTCGATCAAGGGGGCATAATAGTTTTTCAACAGAGCTAAAAAATCTGTTATAAAGAAAATGTTTCAATAATATTTTAATATCAATTTTCTTGTAAATTATCAAGAGATGACAGTACTCCGGCTGGCCACACAACCTCTCCAAATTCTCAAAACTTTTTTTGTAGTTAGTTATCGCCATAGTCGTCATACAGACATCAGGTAAAAAAATATTTTCGGATTGTTCTGTTGCCATGGTAACGGCACACCTTTATTTTCAGGTTGTGCATCCGATAAAGGGGGATAAAAGATGTAATTTTTACCTCATTTTTGCAGGACATGCCTAAACAGACAAGGGGTAATGGTACTGCTTGCAATGCCATTACTTTTTATCAAGTAATCTAGCAATGTGTAATGCACTAAAAACTGCATTACATGTAAGGTAATGTATGCATTACTTCAAAATTTTGGCTTTGTAATGGCTAGCATTATTTGGCATTACTTGAATTACTTTTGTAAGATATTTGTCATTTTTTATACTTGCATATATAGATGTACACTTAATTAAACATAAACTTCTTTTATTCCAAAGTGTATTTATTTTTATTTCATTTATCTGTCTCTCATCCCATAATAACATTGAAAAACACAAAGAAAAATATTTGAATCCATATGTATATATTTCTCTTCTATACTTTGTGGCAACCGCCATTAAATACTTTGTCATAGTCCTTAAAGCAATACAAGCTGTAACTGACGCATTTTTTTCACCTCACACAGATATGTACAAGTTAACAACCTACGATATAACTAATACAATAATTAAGATCGGGTTGAAAATTCTTCACAAATAAACATTGCATATTGATTGAGAGTATTTTGAAGTGAGGTTTTGAATGACCCGCCATAACTAAACTGCAATGCACGGGAACGACGATTGCCGAACAGCAATAATCGGGTTGCTGACGTCAAGGTCATACACAGATAGAACGACTGTGAGTAAGTACATATCGTTCGTTTTTGAAATGCTGCATCGTGTCTTGAATGACAGAATACTTATATTGTAACAAAGTAAATTATCTAGCATGTGCCATCAAACATAAACTTTTGATTTATAATTTTCGTTGCAATTGGAAATGTTATACTGACAACGTGTGTAACACGTGTTTCTCTCCGCGATATTCCGAACTGGTGACCTCCGAGGTCATTGCGTCGGAGATACGAAAAGAATTAAGTGACGGATGCATCACATAGTCTGCTGATTTGAATGCGTTTACTGCTTCAAATCAATTTGATTCAATGAAATTAACATATTTTCAAATCCAATATGTTATTCTTTATTTTACAAATTCATCTTGCTGTCAGTTACAGGTTATCATTGCTTTAATGTACTTGTGGAGGAAAAAATCAGGAACTTGCCTATCCTTAACAGAATCAAAACTTGTTCTTGAAAAGGGCAAACAACTTCTTCAAAGTATCTCCTCTAGAGTTTATGTACTAATTGTATCTTTTCATCAGCAGAGTGTCTTTTGATTAGTTTGTGTTCCATGTTTTCAATTTTTAAGAAACATGCAACTGAACTAATAATGTCACAGTTTAAAACAACTGTTTCACAATGCCATTCCATATTTGTTATATCATTTTATATACATTACATTATATGGCCAGGGGAAGAAAATCAAGTCTTGCAAACTTGTAACTAATCCATCTGTAAATTTTATTTACATATGTTCTCAAAAGTTGAAACCGCATCATTGAATTTCATTGGATTATTGCAAGTACACATCGTATTTTTTTATTTTTTTTTTACATGAAGTTACTATAATGCATTATGATTCTTGGTCCCTATATGATTTAATACTTTTTATTTTAAAGCTATTTGGTGAATTATAAACAAGAGGTAATGTGGCAGTTGCTCACTAAAGGATCCCCCGCTTACCGCCCAATCTCCCGATTGGTATGGTTAATTAAGTGTTCAACGAATCTTAATTGGAAATCATATTGCTGCCTTTTATGTTCCCAGAAGACTTACCTTTTACCTTTTGAACCCAAATTCAATAGGAAAACATCTTTGATTCATGGACAGTTCATTTTATTGACATGGTGGATTCTACGGTTAAAGTATAATGCTCACAGCCCAAAAACATAACATTGGTTACTCTCCTGTCACTGCGTTGACAATTGACCTTTTGACCCTACATTGAATAGGAAACATGAGTAACTCCTAGACCGCATAGATAATCCTATAGAGCCACGCGTAATTGCTACTTCGATGTCCAGTGTGCTTGACATTTGACCTTCAAATTTTGATTTAAGGAACATCTTTCATCCCATGGGTAGTCTATATGGCAGATTAATGGTGACACTAGGTGAACAAGGATAACACTTTTTAAAGCTGGAAACATTTTGTTACTCTCATTGTCCAGTGTGCTTGACCTTTGACCCCAAAATCAATAGGGAACATCTTCGTCCCATAAGTAGTTCCATATGCATGATATGGTGGACTCTAGGTGGAAAGGATAAAACTTAAGAGCCCGGAACCCCATTTTGCCTACTTCAATTGTCCATGTGCCTTGACCTTTGCCTTTTGACCCAAAATCGCTAGGGACATCTTCGTCCATGGGTAGTCTATATGCAAATTATGGGTGACTCTAGGTGGAAGGCAATAACACTTTAGAGCCCGCAAACCATTTTCTACTTCATTGTCCAGTGTGGCTTGACCTTTGACCTTTTTGAACCGCCAAAATTAATAGGAACATCTTCGTCCCATAAGTAGTTCCTATGTATGATATGGTGACTCTAGTGTAAAGGATAAACACTTTTCAGCTGGAAACTCATTTGCCTACTTTCATTGTCCAGTGTGCTTGACCTTTGACCTTTTGACGCCCAAAATCGAATAGGAACATCTTCGTCCCATGGGTAGTACCATATTATGCATATGGTTACTCTTCGGTGAAAGGATAACACTTTAGAGTCCAGAAACCATTGCATCTACAGACGGACGGACGGACGACGACAGTACAACCCGAATTCCAGTATAACCCCCCCCCCCCCAACCTGTTGCCGGGGGGTATAATAATTTTTCTTTCTTTGTCCACTATATATCTGTCTTAAAAACACACTTAGTTTATGGGGTGTTGTGTACAATGTACATTATGTGATAATATAACAGTGCTCTTGAATTGAGACTCTGTGCAACAGACTGTGTTTATACAGACACTGTACAGGCCTTCCATACAGTCCCTCCAGTAATGCTTTGGGACCACTTTGTAGTACCAACTCTCTATCTCTCTCTCTCCTCTCTCTCTCTCTCTCTCAACCCTTTGATTAAAATCAATGCAATCCAATTGCATGTATACACAGTAGTACATAAAACTATGTTGATGTGTAACTGTATGATAATTTAGGACACTTCTGGGGTTTTAATTGCGGGGTTTTATACTTTTTTTTGGCATTCTTGACACTAACTCAGAAAATGTGATGTGGCCACATCACAGAGGGCCCCGCTGGTTTACCCATTTAGTAGTAGAAGGTTTAGTGATCCTCTGATATTGACACTTGTTATAGCAATGTTCGCAAGTAATTCTTTTAAGAATAGTCAATAATGACCTTGACCTTTGATCAATGACCTTAAAATCAGTAGGTTTTTCAACTTTCTCCATGGGCCACATTTGTGGAAGGTTTGATGATCCTCTGATGGTGCTGTGTCTTCAACTTGTTCACGTGATTTTTAGGGCAGTACTCCAATACGTGATCTTGACTTTGACCCTTTGAACTGAATAATCAATATGATCATCCTTCCCATAGGTAAACATTTATGAAAGGTTTAGTGAATCCTCTGATGAAAGCCATTGCTTCTATCGTGTTTACAACAAGATTTTTAAGCAATAGTCATAAAGACCTTGACCTTTGAACCCTGACCTTGAAAATCAATAGGCGTGCATCCTCTCTCCAGGGAAAACATGTGTGGAAGGTTTGGATTGAATCCTCTAATGCAACCCTTCTCTTTTATCTTGTTCCAAGAGTTTCCATACACAACACATACAGACGCACCAACAAACACACACACACCAGTCTCATGGACTCGCAGCAGTGCTTGATATATTCTTCCACAACTGTTGCGAGAGGATAAGAACTTCTAAACCTCTCCCAAACTGTCATACGAAGTTTCTGCACAACTTTTTGAGTTACTTCCTTTTTTTAAAAAAAATTCCATAACTCCGAAAACGGAAAATCAGAAATTTTTTCAAAATAGAAAGGGAGCTTGCTGTAGGAGGTTATCACTTTTCTAAAAGTTTCAATCTGATTAGTCAAGCGTTTTTGAGTTATTGCGCGAAAAACTGAAAAACAACCAATTTTTAGGGAAAAAGTTCATATTTTCTGAAACGTGAAATCAGAAATTTTCCAAAATCAAAAGGGAACGCTGAACGCTCAATGGATATGTGCACTATCCTAAACGTTTCATAATAATTGTGCAAGCCTTTTGAAGTTATCGCGCGAAAACTTGTTTCTCTGACGTTTTTCATTGAAAAAAGTCATATTTCTGAAATGTGAAATAGAAATTTCCAAAAATTCGAAAGGGAAGCTGACCTCAATGGATATTTACACTGCCTATAGTTTCATATTAATTGAATTGCAAGCCCTTTTGAGTATCGCGCGAAAACTGTTTTGTGCGGACGGGACGGACGGAAAAGCTGATACTATAGGGCTGGCCGATACTCGGCGGGGCCCTAAATTAATGTTAATGTAATTCATTACTTTTTAAGAAATAGAGTAATGGTATGGTATGATAATGCCAAATTCTTGAAGTAATGCTAATGTAGTAGGCATCCTTCCGTCTCGGGAGACGATGGTTTGCGCCCTGTGGTGATTTAGATCAGTCTTGTTGAGAAAGAGCGACGGGTGTTGACTCAGCAGCCCATCTTGCATGGCAGTCTCTACCGCAGCTTGACGCACACGTTAGTTTGACTGTGGGTTTTTGTGCTTGGTTTACCTGCACCGTCTCTTTCCACAATTGCTCTCCGCTCTCCTCCAAACCGTTTTTTCTCTCTTCGTCACTGTCTTGGACTCCCTCCCTGGATATCTCCGCCACTTCGGTTGTCAGCGAGCGATTCCCAGGTGTTAGAGTTGATGTTTATTAATTTTCATTCATCCGCTTGCAGACATCCCTGAAACGGAGAGCTGACGGCCGGTTGGTCGACGTCCAAAGCTAGCTCACCCATAAAACATGATGTCTTCTGGGTATGCGCCATCGTCCAATCCTGTGTACGTGACCGGCTCGCAAACAGTAGCTGGCAGAGCAATGAGATGCTGTGAGGGAACTCGCTTTTTTCTAGCACCCTCGATATGTTGGTGACCTGTCCTGCCACTTGATGCAGAGATTCGTCGTAGCAGCGAATGTGGAAGCTTTCCAGATGGTTCTCTTGTCTGGCGTTGTTGTCAGGAATTCGCTGCCGTACAGTAAGGACTACTGAAGTACAACCCGCCTGGTAGACTTTGTTTTAGTTTTTTATTTCATGTGCGTTGCTTGTTGGTCCACACTGCTCTTGCTCAGTTGTGCCATGACGGCGGCAGCTCTTGGCGATGCGCTTGTCTAATTCTGTGTCAAGTGAGAGGTTTGCTGTGATGGTTGAGCCCAGGTATTGAAGTGATCTGTGACTGCTAGCTTCCTCGTTGTCAATTGTGAAATTGCTGGTGGAGAGGGGACATCCTGACCATGACATTAGTTTTCTTGATGCTGAATCGTCAGCCCGATTTCCCTGCGATGCGTGGGAGACCTGTCCATCAACCGCCTGATACGGTCTTTCCTCGGTGGCGAGCTCAGAGCTGCATCGTCTGCAAATAGCTTTCCCTTAATAGGCTGTGCGGACCTTGGTCTTTGCCTCTCAGCGTGCCAGACTTGAACAGCTTTCCATCACTTCTGGTGTGCAGTGAACCCCTTCCTGGACTGTTCGAATGCAAATTTCAATCAGTAGGGAGAAAAATACACCAATACAAAGTTTGGTGCAAAGACACAGCCTTGTGTTCACGAAACCGCTGTGCATAGGGAATGGATCTGAAGGCTTTCGCCGTCATAGCTGATGGTTGCCCTTCATGTCATCATGGAAGGAGGCAGTGATGCTGAGGCAGCTGGGACGGCACAGCCAATTTTTTTAGCAAGCTGGAAAAAGGCCGCTTCCTGCTGACAAGGTCAAACGCCTTCGTCAGGTGCAATTAAACGCGATGGTAGAGGGGCATTGCTGTTTGGCATTTCTCATCTGGAGGGCTGACGAGACAGAAGAAAATCATATCCACTGTCGACCTCTTGGCTCTGAAGCACACTGCGACTCTGGGGTAGATGCGTTCGCGAGGATTGCAGTCTAAGGAGGACAACGCGCGCGAAGACTTTAACGCACAATGCTCAGTAAGGGAGATTCCCCTGTGTTGTTAACAGTCACTGCGGTCTCCCCTTGTTTTTTGTAGGGGTGATAATCTTAGGCATCGCGCATGTCTGGGGTCCTGCTTCCACCATCCACAGAGACGCAGGAGTTCTGAAGTGGTTCCAAGAGGGCCTGGCTTTCCCACATTTGATGATCTCAGGTGGAATGCTGTCTTCACAGGTGCTCTGGCCACAGCCAGAGCCATCGATTGGCTTTGCCGATTCCTCATAGTTGGTTCAGAGTCTAGCTTCCTCCAGGTACGGGCTGCTCTTCGATTGCATTAACGGCTTCTTGGGTGACGGAGTTTTCTCTGGAGTAGAGTTCAAGGTAGTGCTCTAACCCAATTCTCCCATTTGCTTATCCCTGTTCTGTGATGACTTCCCTGTCTTTGATTTCAGAGGTGCAATTTTCTTTGTGGTTTGGGGCCTGTCGCCTGTTTGATGGCCCTCGTACATGCTCCTGATGTGCACTATCCGACGTTTGCTGCATGTTGTCCGACAACTGAAGCCAGAAGTCGTTGGTTCGCAACGTCGTGCTGTTTTGCCTGTGCTTTGCTACGTGCAGTTGCAATGCCTGTAGGTTATTCAAGACTTGGGTTACGCTTATAGCTGATAAGTGCGTTGCGTTTGGATCATGACTGGCTCCATCTCAGTAATCTGGCTTCAAACCAATCCAGTGTTCTTGCGCTCTTTTTTGGGCCGTTCGTCAAAACTGAGTGCTGTAATGGCGTTTCTAAGAGTGTTCTAGTTGTCTCCGCATTTTTGGTTCTGCATTTATATGAGTTTTTTAAGAAGTCTCCTCAGTTCGTTTGTTGACTCTTGGTTCTTTTCGGGTAACGCCGTCTTCACTGATTTGATCCTGGGCTGACCCTTTATCTTTGAGTGTGAAACTTCTTTGTTTCAGTTCACCTTTGTTGCAATAAAAGGAGTTGATGCAGTGTCGGGCAATCAGCACTTTGATAGGATCTGGTTGTTGCAATTGTTAGGGAATCATGCTTGGCTGACTGATCATGTCAGTGAATCAGTGTTTTGACACTCGGATGTCTCCAGATACTTGTGGCATGCTTGTTTCGAAGTGTTGTTTTCAGCAGAGCTTTGCGGTAGCAAGCA
>CAJDSM010024163.1:7912-18840 GCA_903981925.1 Ostrea lurida | reverse complement strand
CTATAGATACCATCTTTAACTCATAATAAAATGAATAAAATTTTGCTACAATGAGTATGTATGTTTGACCATTTTCCTTGAAAACTCTGTCCGTCAAATGACCATTTTTTAGAACGGTACTGAGAAAATTCGGACCTAATTTTGGGGAGGTTTATTAATTGTCTTGGAGAGTTACATGAAAAATATCACATCATAATGTCTGCAATATACTATGGTAATGATGTCATTAATATATTCAAATATATCCAAATTTTTGTTTGTGTACATATCTTGGATCTCCAACTGCCTAAAACTTATTGTAGTTGGGTTGGCATTTTCAAACAGTACTGAGGTTCAGGGGTTTGTTTCCAGGAATACGAATTCACTAACAATGTAAAAATTTGTCATTCTTCAAACAGATGAGACCTCGTTTTCCATAAAAATATATTTTAGGGAAAATCTTTCACTCATCTCCAGCATCATATCCCCTTAAGAAAAGAAACAACGGAATTAATATGAAAACGTCTACATTGAGAACTATGAATGGACAGACGTATTAATAGATTTTGATATCACTGTACCAAATACTGCTGTATAAATAACGAATTCTTTAAAAATATTAGAAAAAAACCCAATACGCATTCCTCACAATTATTACAAAGATTTTATATTAAAAACTACAAGAGGAAACAACAGAACAAATCATGCTCCTATATCATAATGTAAAGGCAAAGCTTACGAACGGTGATTAATCTCGCAAGTACCAAATAGAATACAACTTTTGTTTTTGCATTCTTTTTGGGACTTACGAGATTGATCACTGTTCGTTATCTTTTCATTTACGTTAAATAAGCTGAAATGGTCCCGTTTGTCATAAAGTTGAGTTGTAGGTTGGCTTGCTAACGCCTATGTTCAATAAAATATTTCATCCGACTTATGTTCGATAAAGATTTATCAACTGATCAAAATTTAAACGCAACATTTTTTAAAGTATAGTAATGAAGGGAAGTTCTATTTTATGGTATCTTTCCCTTTTACCATCAGTTTTTAGTATGCGAAGATTTTTTTCTACCTGATATTTATTGCACTAAACCGAGATGGTGTAAAGATACGCGGTTTTACTTGAGTTACCCGTTTTAAACTTTGATCCGTTTCACACCACAAGGGCTTGCGGTAAATACGGCTGACTGTAGAAACGAATGCCTGATGACTGCTTACATTCAATTTTGATTTATAGTTGAATACCTCATTTCATTTTACAAAAACACATACTGTTTTTAAAGAAACTTAATGAATAGAAATGACTTTACATATTTTTCTAATTTCCTTTGATATTTCTTTTAAATAATTAAGATTTTTCTTAACAATGCTTTCAAATACTGCACCGGTTTGCTGCACACCGCTTATTTCAATTTAAACTGCAATTTAAACAACGATAGAGTAATTTACATTCATGTCGTCCAATAAGGACGTATGCATTTGCCATCAAATACCTTCGATATTAATAGTTGTTTACCATTTAAAACCCCGTAATCATTCACCCAAACCATAAAGACTGAAATGATTATCAGTAGAAAAGTTTGGTGCAAAATCTACTTCCCTGTTTTGATCCTAATATGTCAGGGAGACTAGTAGACGCAAATCCGTGCTATCTGACGTGGGGAATCGCCATCATGATACAATTTTGTTTGATAATATTGGTGTTCCAACTTTCCACAGCTTATGGTATGATATATTACTATTTTTCCACATTTTGGCAATTTTGTGTCGAATTTCGAGTCAATGTCAGTTTAAAGTAGCTTTATATGTCAATAATGTAAAATATGCATCACATGTTCTCTTCATGTGTACAATACATTCCTCTTTTTAATATATCATCACTTGTTTCTTGCATAACATCTAAGTATTCATCATCAATGCTGTTGTATGGTTTATCGTCACACAGGAGATATACTTGCACTCCGGATCCATTGTAAAGTACCACATTCTATCACTGTACACAGAAGGTTTACATGTAGCTACATATATTAAAATTATGTAATAGGATGGATACAACTAACAGTGATCAAACTCACAATCCTATACAAAATTAAGTAGGATAAAGATGAATCCCAAGAGATATCAGGGGTCGATCAAGTGCGTAGACAGCTTCTACAGTTCACCGTTTATCATGAGTCTGTACATCTTGATCAGGTCAACAATCCGTAGTCAAATCAGTATACAAAGAAATGTCTAGCAATTGTTATGAAAGACGTCATACAAGGTTTTCATCAAGTTATTATCAAATGCTTTGATAATTTTGCTTACTACTGTGAGCGGACAATATGTAGCCAATAAACCTCTTAACCCCATCACTGTTGTTTCTAGGGGTCACCGTTTGTCAATTTTATATCCTACACCAGATTTATGGTAGTCGATAGTGATCATTTCCGTTAGTGCTGAGTTCTGCATCATATAATTTGTTCCATTGCTCTATTTAGTCCATGAACCAAGACCAGATTTTTTTACCTATTGGTACCACTCAAAGTGGCGAAATCTAGTGATGCATTTTGGAATGACCCATATATGTAGATGATATTGTGCATTACCAAAGTAGTAGCGTTGTCAGAGTTTTTAGGCATTGTATATGATACCCCATAAATCACAAAAAATGTATCAAATGATTATACTCTATTACAGACCCTAAACCGTGCTACTACACCAATTATACGGTGACGGTTGGAGCTTTGCGCGGTGACGGCTTCCGTTTCTTGCATGTACTGCGTATCGCTGCGTTGCACGTACTGTTCGTGTTCTTGTGCCACGGTACGTGTACGGCTTCTTGCCTGGATACTGTCTTGCTGTTCATGTGCACTGGTCGAACGTACGCTTGTTTGCACGGTAACGCGTTGGTTTCTCCTGCTATCGGTACGTGTTTGATGAACGATTAATGAACGGTTATAGCAAATTAGTGAACGTAACTTTGTGTTGATTGACAGTCCACTATTATTCATTATTTAATTTTCATTTAATGTAGATGGTTTTAATGGTCATGTTGAATCAAATTTTTGTGTACTTTCGTGTCTGAAAGAAAAGAGTAAAATGAAATCCAACACGAATTTTATTTTCAGAAAATCTTTATTTCAGTGTTATAAATGTGCGTTTCTATTATTCGTAGTCTATGTCTCGATAAAATATTTCGCCTTTACTGCCATCATTGTACTCGCACTTTGTTGTATATAGAACGATTGGTATCAAAACAGGACAATTTATAATTGAACACTAACTCGACACGTGGGCAAGTTTCGTGTTCAGTGTAATTAAGAATGATTACTATCAAAACATTTTACAACACAAAGCCGGGAAGGTCGGAGTACAGCAACATGTAACTGCTCATGCTGTGTCGTGGGAGACATACCCGTACTGTCAAATTTTTTGTGGACAGAAGAGGACTTGCATTGAAAATAAAAATAAATAACCTGATTTAAAAAAAAAATGATTTTCTTCTTATACGCATTGGTGGCATGACATGCATTTCAATATACAGATATCGTTATCGTGGTAAATGCAGCTACTCGTATTTCTTTGATACGCAAATTGTAAATGAGCAATTTGATCATGTAATATAATATCGTTGTGTTACCCTATTTACACACTGTAAAGAAGTGAAAAGTTATTGATCTGATACATTGTATAAATATTGATAAGTGGTTTAGGAAAATTACTCTGTCGAGTTGTTTTTTAAACCCGTACTTCTTTTAAAGTATTTCCCTAGTTTTTACAGCTGAAATATTTTTCGAGCAATACTTAATCACGGTGTTACAAATGGCCAGATTTATTCTACGTTCTCCTTTAACGGGCTTCATCGAGAGAAATTAATGAAGATAAGATTAATATGTTTACCCTATTAGGCATACTGCACGGTATGGTTCGGTTCGGAACGCTTTGAGGGCGGGATTTGCATAAACGCTCTATGAACTGTACGGTTCGTTTCTTGCACGGTACGGTACGCTTCTTGCACGGTACGGATCGCTTCTTGCGCGGTACGGTTCGTTTCTTGCGCGGTACGGTTCGCTTCTTGCACGGTACGGTTCGCTTCCTGCATGGTACGGTTCGGTACGTTTCTGAGGTGTAGTAGCACGGTTTAGGGTCTGTAATAAGTTATAAATTGTTATTAAGAATACAAATAAGACATAATGAAAGTTTAGACTCTCAGTAGGTTAATGTATGCTGCTGCGTTACGAGGTAATCGTCTATCAGAGCATTACAATACAGTGTATTTAGCATTCATATGTGTCTGAATCATCTGCTGCTGCTTTTTCATAAGTTTCCTCCTTTTCATCATCCCTCTGCATGGTTTGTGTAGGTCTGTAGTTTGCAAATGAATGTGTATTACAACTGGTTCAGCAATCACATACAGTCTGGAATTTTGCAGACGCTATACATATGCGTATCAGCTGCAACACGGCCTCTAGACCTGGTGTTCCACTCAAGGTTGTTTCCTCACCCGTCGTCCACCCATAGCACTTTGATTCTGGAACAACAGATTGCCTCTCAAGGCAGCGCCGCCATAAAGCAGCCTGGTAGTTGGCATAGAAACACGCATGTGCAAACAAGCCTTGCATGGGGGTAGTTCGGTGGATTCCACATCTCACCGTTTCTCAAATAAGCTTGTGGACACATTGCATTCTTCCCCAAGCTGCTGAAAGACCAGTTTGTAGTGTGTGCTCCCTTCCAAAAGCTTCAGTGCACGCAGCTTTCCAAGAGTTGCAATCGAACCTTCGGTGTCACAAATGTGAAATCATGCAATCGAAAAAGAGCTTGCCAGATATATTCGCTTAAAGAGTTTGCAAATGTTGATGTACCGGGTCCAGTTCTGTGTATTTGACTTCTTAAGGCAGACACTAAGGATCGGCACATCTGTGTCGTCAACTGTAATGACTATGTATCTGTATACATCCTCTACAGCATGCCAGGTGTGAAGAAGCATCCGTGTATGAGCTTACTCTTGTGCTGTACTCATCGTTTGTATGTTAGTCCACTGGTCATAGGTGAATATGTTTTTTGCCTCTCCACATAGCACATAGAGTAACTTGTATTGTAACTTCTCCCGCTTTGAAGGCAGCGTACACTGACTGACCAGGAACCCAATTATGCTCATCTTGTTCTCTGTGGTTCAGCTGCGTTATGTTGTGACCAGGTGCAATGTTTTCCCATTGTATTCCAGTGTTGGAACCTCCGTTGCATCTCTCAGCATCCTTGATTAACGTGTCCCTTACACATCAAACACTACTTCAATTCTGACCCTGTCAGTGCCTTCGTGCAAGGCTCGATTAAGTACATAATCTGCTAGCTGTGAAAATGTCTTGAGTTTCTAGATTGAATTCATGGCATCAATGATACATGCTGAAGTTGTCATAATGTCTTCTGCTGATGACACATTCTTTTCAAGCTCTCTTGCTAGTGCAGCTTTGTTTGTCTTGCGTAGAAAACCATATCTGTTTGCTAGTAACCGTGACAGTGGTCCTAATGAGTGTGCTAGAACTGCTTTCATCGGTATCTCTCTGTTCTGAACAATGATAATCATGCGTGTAAAGAGGTTTTATCTGCTTTCAGGACGATCTGTTGTCCTTGCACTTTGCCCAATTTCTTGTTGTTGATGTTGCCAAAGGTCTTCTGTTTTTTATCCATCTTGTCATGGAATTTCACTTTAGGTGGCTCTTTTTCCAAACGATCTTCCCTGAATGTTTGGTATGCCTTTTCTCTAACTTCGTGAGCTTTCCGCAAATCACTGGCAACATCTGGTAGGACCAAAATTCCGGTAGACAAGTAAACCAACTATGACCATCGCTAAGTGGATTAACACAGCTGTTCTCCATTACTTCCTCAAATGCATGGATATTAGACTCGCCTTTCTTTATCCTAGAGAGGTACAGATCTGGATGACGCTAAGGTGCTGCAAACTGTTTCTGCCAACATTATATTTGAGCTCCCTCGGAACTCAACTCAGAAATCAGGTAGAACCTACTGACAGCTCCTAGTTTAGTTTGAAGCCATTTGTTCCATACGGGATCTGCAAATGTGTCCTTGTTGATAATTTCTTCAACTTTCTGATCGTCTGGAATTCTAGCAATGGATTTCTACTTCGAAGTTGCATAAATAATTCCTGGCCCTGCATGAACTTCTCATGTACAGCTGGGTGGCCAATGACAAGGCGTGACATTTGTACGTAGTGATAGGAATAGTAGATTACATAGTTGAGTTTGTCGTATGTGAAACACCAGGTAATCCTCCCACGAATGAATGCAAGGTCAGTTTCTAATCAACCTCCTTATATGCCCTAATCAACCCCAGTATCACCTCAACCATTACTGCGATATCCAGAATGCTGAAAGGTTTCAGAAATCGACGATGTGCTTATTTAGGATTGATTAGCCATCATCTCATGGACAGCAAATTGAGAGATATCTTCGCAGAGGTCATTCACAACTATTAGAGTTTCCTCCAGATGGACTAGATCGTCATTATGGTTGGTTTTTAGCCAATGATGGAAGCATTTTCATGCCAGCCGCATGAATGTCTCAAACATCAGCTTGTGTAGCCTGACTGTGCGGTGTACTTCCGGCCATCCAGCATCCCATCAACAGAACCATCAGCAATGCCAGCTGCCTCTTCTTAGTGGTCTCTCAATTCGACATCTTGGAGACTCTTCCCGATGTTTGGCCTCAAAGTGCACATGACGTTGAAGACTCTCAAACTAAGAATGATGCCCTTGGACTTTTGTGGCTGATTCCATACTACCTCAGCAGCTTTCGCAAACAGGGCTTGGTCGAATACACAAATTATAGTAGTCAACTCAAATGACTGCATGATATTGATAGGCTGGTTGAGCACTCTGTTGACAGTAGATGTCTGGGGCATTGATTTTAGGTAAGTAGCCCAAAATATCATTGACAACAATGACTTCGTCACGGCTGAGGATATTAAAGCCATTAATCTAGCTGCAGATGTTCTGAAATAGACATGCGGGTCAGTAGCCACACCAGATTCTTTGCCAACTGTACCTCGTCTTTGGCGTCCTCATATATGTCTTGGATCTCAGATGGGCCTACACGCACACCAGCATTGTAGGTTGGAAGCATCAATGACTCAGTGTTAATGCTTCTCTTCTTCATCTTTGGAAGACAAAGCTCAGGATTCATTCATACGTTTGTACAGGAAAAGGGAGAATAATATAGAAACACCAACATATGTCATAGAGCGACATGCTAATTGTTTCTGAAAAAAAAGGAGGTACCGTGTATCACGACTAAGCTACTCATTTGGAAATCCTACCATGCCTTAATACACATGTATAGGTCCTGCAAACAAAATGAAACCATAAAGGCTTAGCCATCTTTGGTGGTACCAATGTTTTGCTCAGCCCATTTTATTTTATGATGCTGAAATGAAGATGTCGATAACATACAGCGCATTCAATGAAATAATAAATGTAATTGAATAAAACAGTAAATGAAAACAAAATGGGGAAGTTTTATATCGTATGTCTGATTTTGTATACAAAGCATAATTTGTGTTTTCCTAAAAACAAATGTTCCGCAAGCCCTGCATGGGAAGTTCTCGAAATTACACCTCTTGCCTACTTGCACTGCATCATAATGATTAATGAGTTACATAGACTACATGAAATTGATTTTGTGCTGGCTTCCAGCCTGACTAAGTATAACTAACATGCGTGTCTCTTGTTTGGTAAAAAGTTACTATATATATTCTGTCTTTTAAAGTGAACTACGGGTTAATTCTAACATCTGGACAGTCCCTGAGCTCGTACCCTAATAGTCAATTCAGCAAAAGATGAAAGCTTCATTCAAATCACCCTTTCTGACTTTTAAATACTTTCAATAGTGCGATGCAATCAGGTCATATTTGAATTACATACCTGTTATTGGACTCGCGAAATTGGCATAAAAACCCTTACAAACAAAAGATAGCACCTCTGGCTCCCGAAGTGAAGTCGCTCTAGACCAAGCCCTCTTTCTTTAGCTTTTTGACTTAAACTGACAACAGCGTATTCAAACAGATCTCTTCCAGAGATAGCCTGGGCTTCACACATACTTGCAGAAGTGGTGTTCTAAGTCAGGATGCTGAGATCTCTTACAAAGAACTCTACATAGAGCTTTCTTGGATAACCTACAGAAATTCATAAAGAACTTTTCCAGAAATCCATTGTACTGCATGCGAAACGTGGATGATATCTCTCCCACACTTTCACTGACACCAACGATTTCTCCTCACTGGATCATAATTTACAAATCTACGGTTTTTCAGTCTTATAGCCACCCTAATCTGCTTCATTCTAAAAACAAAACGCGCACCACGCGAAAATACCGAATTCTAGTCGTGTGCCGGAATACACATGACTCATCATTTGTCGTTAGACAAACACTCTGATCTGCCTCACACCAAGTATCCTGATACGATAATTAAGCAGCATGCTTAGGCGTTTCTTACAGATAATATCCTCACTGTACGTCCTTGTTGGACGACACGCCCAGCGTCCTGTCCGAACAATCCTATAGGTACTTCTATGGCCACTAATTGTGCTCCCTTGATTGGCAGACTTATTTTTCTATCCTTATGATACGCCAAGAATTTGAACAGAAAACTGTTACTGGGATGATAAACAAAACTTGCCATTCTCCTTGCAGACTGTATCATATTGAGGATAATAGTGTATGTGTTATCATTAACAATCATAATTTTCAACAATTAAGCCTCCATATTTGATACTACTCCAGAAGCTACTGCACTTAACGGACACCACAGGAATCTGCAATAATCTGCTTCCATATTGGATATTTTAGCTTACACATGTGACTTAGATGGCTGACAATCACATCTTATTTGATAAGCCGGATGACTTCTCTAACTTTGCAAATCGGTCAAACTTTCCTTTTTCTACTGTAGGTAATTACCCCCACTATCACCCGTGCTTATGGTGTGTACTATCTCCGCTCCAGCTTTGATTCCTCTCGGATACGCCAAGAGTGATGCTATGCTAATGCGCGCACTTGTTTCTTAAAGCCGAGGCCTAACGTACTCAACAAAAAGTTGACATGCTGGCAAGGTTCTACCCGAATGCCGTCGTTAAAGTCCATCATGTCTGCCGCCATAATTCCTACGGTCGCTATATATGACCTTGTTCTTGCCGATTACAAATTATTAACTAAGTAATTATGCTCTGATGACCTCTTCTGTGCTTCATACCCTTCTGTCTTCAGACTCACGCTCAATTCTTCACCTACGCTCTTAGATCTGACGACGGGTAATCCCCGTTTTCTTTCTTCGGAGCTAAGGGTCACGGCGGGTGTGACGCGTCAGCAGAGATGCTGTACTCCTCACATGGCACCTGATCCTAACGTCGCCTTTTGTCGACGTCTCGTGTTGCCTAGCACTCGATTTGTTTAATTTTTTTGGATTATGATTACGTTTGACCAAACGTAACTTCGCCTTTTTGTATGGAAGGGAAAACTATATGATCAGGAACATAGATATAAGAAACTAAATTTTGTGCAGTGAAGAAAAATATGGAAAAAAGATTAACATCGATGCAACCATGTCGTGTTGAAGTATAATTACCAGTAGGAAAGTCCGCATACCCTGTTATATGATGAAACATATAAAACATTCCTCTTTGATCCACTGAAATTTAAAGAAAATATTAGATTTCTAGGATAGTACAATACGAACATCATCCAATGATGAAATTGTATTTCACTAAAGTTAAAGTATATCAGAAAAGCATACATGAGCTGAAATGATCACAAACTAATTTACAACCTTTACTCTTCTCCGTTCTACTTCCGTATAACTTCATGGATAATAATTACCTCTTTGAATTCCATCAATGTAAAATGTATAAAAGGCAAGGAAGCATTGTGTAAAATGTTAAGTTTATGCAATAAATGATCTTAATCTAATCATACATGTTCCATCTCTCCTAAATCTGCCCAAATCTTAAAGAATATAACTGAATCACCATTTCCCCACAAACTTGCAGTAGAAAAGAACACTGAAATATACATACAGCCTGACAGAATTGTAATGTTATAATCGTGTAAAAAATCATGTGAATGTGCGTTATTATAATAATGTTGTACCATGCATATCCCTTGACTTGGGTGGATGGGTTTGGATCCACTGGCAAGGGGTTGGCAAAACAAAAATATGAAAAATTAGGACTCATTTTTTTTTTTCATTTTAAAATTCAAATTTCTAACTAACGATCGATGTTGATAGTGACGCCCTTCCCACCGTGTGATATATAAAATGTTAATTATAAATTACATCATTTGAGACGGGATTTAAACTACATCAAAGTGTTGTAGTGAAATTAAATCAAAATAAGTCATGGGAATTTCTGAAATCGCTCCTGATGTGAGTTCAGGTAACTTCTTGGGTGATCAGTCAGAATGTTAAAGAGTCCTCCGTGAATAAAGCTTTCCATTTGAAATATCCTATTCGTGATTTCGATTAAAAAAAATAGTTAATCGTGCTCTATCTTGTAGAACTATATTTGGTTGAATGTAAAAAGTGAAAACTGATGTATAATTCTGTAACGCATTTCACAATATTGTGAATATTCGTAAAGCACAATACTGTAAAGGAAAATTTTTACAATTGCGGCATTCTTCCCGACTGTCTTTGAATTGATTTCCTTTCACTGTAGAATATATTTAGCTACTTTACAAGCCCACTTATCTTCGAAGCGTAAAGAACTGCAGTATTCAAATGCAAAATTTAAATTTCAAAGTTACAGACCTTAAACCGTGCTACTACACCGCAGAAACGTACCGAACCGTACCGTGCAAGAAGCGAAACGGATCATGCAAGAAGCGAACCGTACCGTGCAAGAAACGAACCGCAACGTGCAAGAAAGGAACCGTACCGCGCATGAAACGAACCGTACC
>CAJDSM010024152.1:0-10464 GCA_903981925.1 Ostrea lurida | reverse complement strand
TGGGGGGGGGGGGGGGTTACACTTGACCCGCTAACACAGTCATTACCAGATTCCAGTGAAAATAGCTAAAACCTCTCAGTTTTTGGAGAGGCTTCGTCATTGGACCCCCTAACAGAGGCCATTTTTGGACCCGCTGGAGGCTTAATGAGCGCCAGACACAGATGAAAATGCTAAAATTCTCAATTCCGGGGTCTCCGCCCCCTGGGCCCATTGGGTGTGCCGAGAGGGATCACAGACCCCTCGACTTTCGTCTTATGCACCCGATGGAACATTCCTCAAAAACTAAAAAAGATTAAGAAGGGTTTATGCCAATGGATTCTTTTCTATTGTAGTAATATAACCACTATCACCTGCTTATGGTTATGATCTCCCAGTTGATTCGATACGCAGAGAGCATGTATGCGTTGTGGACTTTTTAAAGCGAGGCACTACTAACAAAGTATAGCTGCTAGGGTTATAACGATCTCGTTTAAAGTCATATTTCGCAAATTCTAAGGTCGCTATATGACTGATTTGCTGATTATAATTATCACTAAGTCAAGTATTGTTGATGATTTGTTTCATCCCTTTGTTTAGATCTGTCATTTTCCTACTAGGATTGACTACGGGTACATCACGTTTATCTTTATTTCGAACTAAGGGCTCACGGCGGGTGTGACGAGATCGAGCAGAACTAGCTTATCCTCATGGCAAACCTGATCTACCTTTCCCTTTTGTCGGAGGTTCCGTGTTGCCTACACTCGATTTTGTATGTGTTTTTTGGATTATGAAATTAGTTTGAACATGTAATTGCCTTTTTTGTATTCTGCTCTGAACACGTGCTCAGGGTCTTGGGTGCCACGGCCCATAACCTTGCCGTTTCGTAAATGAATAAAATTTCACACCCTCCCCACCCTTTCAAAAAATTTGGCATTCGTCTCGCTTGATTTATAGGGAGTATGTTGCTGATATGTAGATGAATACAACTAAGGTAATTTGATAACTTACTTTCATTCTTATTGTTACAAGACTAACCAATTTATCAACACGTTGATTCTAACAAATCATCAGAGATATAATGCGTAGTAGTTTCAAACAAAAGTAAACCGAAGACGGCGAATTTCGATTGTCTATAAATAGAATTCGCAAAGTCAAAGGAAATGCGATATAGGGTCTGTAAGTCTCGCCTTTAGTCTTACACTTTCGGTCTTTTACTACTTCCGGTACATCACGTATGGACTTATAACTGGCCTAGTTGGATCTCATCAACTATAGTAACTAGAGATGAACCATGGTTACATCGAACTGTTTTTTGTGCAATAAGACGGAAGAGGATTTCGCGCAATGTCTAGTCATAACACAGCTAGCTACCTACGTTTTACAAATGTTGAAGCTTTAGTAACACCGACATCGGCACTGCAGGTCCGGAATCAAGCCACACATGGCAAATTGAATGGTTTGAGAAGGTTACTAGACATCTACTAGGTTGAATCGATCGAAACTAGGCCACTTATCACAACGTTGGAACCGGTTCCAGTACATATTTTGTGCATTGTTTTGCAATTCGGATGTACACAACAGACCGGAGAAAACCTAGCCTCAAGTTTGATTGGATTCCCTTTCAATGGGCTAAGTTAGGACCCTAACCTTAAGGAAGCGTGAATACAAGTAGATTAGTGGTTAAGTACGAATCATATCGTAATTAAAGAATTGTAACTGATAATTATTCTCACGAACTCATAGTATCGTTTAATTCTCAGAGGGTTTGCGAATGTAAAAACATTTTGAGACAAAACTATAAGAAATTAAAAAAACGGGAATTAAAGCATATATAGATTTACGACAAGTTCTGAAATGGAGGCGGGGGGTAGGGAGTTTTAAGAATAACATTTTTTTACTGTATTACTCCCTTCATTCGTAAGAAAAAAGGCGGAGGTCCACTACATCTGGTGGTCTTATTTCTAATTATATCTATATTAGGAAGGGGTGCTGGAGGTAGTTTAGAGGGGGGGGTGGGGGGGGCTTGAGCCCTAGAGCCGACTTTGCCAGTATAACTGCACTGATTTGAAGAAGACTCTTCCATGTTATATTGTATATCGTAAAAAAGTCTCATAATGGCCTTAGATGACGAATGAGTTGATTGTTATAATTATCCTGTGTTAATTTTTGGGGCTCAATTGAATATTTTTGGGTGGTGGGGGTGGGTGGAGTATATGCTCCTGTAAATATTGTATGTGGGTATCTTCATGTTTATAAATTTTCATTGAAGGGATCATACGAAAAAGCTCGGAGTGTCCAGCCAACTGAAATGCCGTAGGGATCGCATGCGCACAAGCATTTGACAGAATTACAGATGATATCGAAAGTGTACTATAGTGTTTAATGTCACTCGTGTGTGCACTTAGTTATTAAGGTGCAACCTCGTGTAGTATGCTGGATTCATCCAACTCGACAATTGTAAGGCATAGACAAAGAAGTTGCAGTCTGTTGCTGATCCTGACAAAGTATTTATAGTATATTTGACAAATTTTCAAATGGCATAACATTATTATATTCAATCTTTAATACTTTCGAATAAATCCAAATTGAAACAGTAGCATGCCAACTTTCATTATTAAAATTGGCAGACTACTTTAAGATCGGACAATAGAATGCAATCGAAATGTAGAATATTCCTTATCACATTTCTATACAAATTCTTTTTGATTGTCTGGCTTTTCCAAACTTGTTAGTGGTTTCAGCATTGTCTGAGATAATTTTTTCTCTTTTTAAATGTGTCACACTACGCATGACCAAGTTATCACATATTTCAGTTAGTATATCAATTGTGTCAAAAAAATATTCCGCTTTATGGTGGCACATGTGATATGCGCTCATTTTTGAAGAGTTTGCAGATGCAGCATCACAGTTGAAGATCTTACGCAAGTTACATAATAATTACATGTCATATCTTGAATCCATACTATTATTTCGGAGCAGAAAAAGGGTTAATATAGTAATACCATCATGTTTTAATATATATTTTTTTATTATTTACAATTTAAACATAATCTTTATTCTGATTTTGTTTTATAATCTGCATTTACCTAGACAAAACTAAATTTAAATCCATTTCTCTAGCAAAATTGATGTTTTTAAAGATGTTTCTGTGTAAAGCTTGAAACTATGTCGAGAACAGATTACAGTCTCACTGAAACTATGCAAAAACTGTCCAAAAGATATTTATTAATAGCCCACATGGCGATAACCAGCTTTGAAAATGTTGCGAAAGATTCACCTCATAATATCAACAAGATAAATACTTATGTTGTAGGTTTTTGGTTATTCTAGTGTCTTTTGCTTTTATGATCAGTTGATGGAATCGACAGAATTTTACTGAGAGCCTTATAAAGACGGCAAAAATACTTTTATTTAATAAAAACTCGAATCACATTGAGCAAAGTTTGTTGATAAAATACTAGTCTTTTTCGACTGTGAACTAATTGATGTGTCCAATGAAGGTCCACACTAGTAAATCCAACACTTGAGTGTCTTTCGGGTGTTTGTAGTCTTGTTCGAGATGGTATTGAGGTGAAGCGAACCCATCTTTGAATCAACATTCTTAAATGTAAAATGGCATTTAACTACAATGTTTCAATAAAACCTACAATTATGATTATACAACTGCTTTTGTAGTGAATAAAGTATTATCTGCATACGATACTTATATTTGAAATAAATGCACAACTGTATTCAAGAACTTTGCATGCATGTATAGTTCGGTGTCAAAACTAAA
Organism: Ostrea lurida; assembly: GCA_903981925.1. NCBI lineage: Eukaryota > Metazoa > Mollusca > Bivalvia > Ostreida > Ostreidae > Ostrea > Ostrea lurida. Next base: position 6,710 of record CAJDSM010024152.1, on the reverse strand, counting down.
CATTACTAAACACTTTTTACTATAAAACCTTGAAATAGTGCTTGCATTTCATTCATAAATGTTGTCATAATATTAAATATTTAAGCATAGATAACTGCTGACTTCACGAAATGACAATAAATCCTAAATTTTTTTAATCTCAAAAACATAATTTTCAGGTGGAAACTGAAATGGCCTTCTACCATTGCAGAATGCAGTTATATTCCTTCATAGTTTTTTGGGATGGGTGTGTGACTTAGGATGTTTTTGTCCACAATTAACAGATATGCATTTTACTCAAGTTTTACCCTTAATTGCCCTTCCTTAGATCTGAAAAAAAAAATTCAATTTATAATATCACTGTTAGCAAATAGCACTTGATTCTATTTTATTTATTTTTAAAATAAAAAAATAAATGAATATGTGACCTATTGTAGCTCAGCATAGAATCCTACTATTAACACTGATCAGGAAAAGGTACTTTAAATGCGTTTTGTTCATATGTGGAATAAATATGATTGTGCGACTCACTGCATTGCATGTATAGTACCCCACCCCCCCCCCCTCTGAACGTGCTATTAACACAAATCATGCCGATGCTATAAACCTTTTCTTGTTTTCAATTAAGCATAATTGAACTTAATATGATATGAGAATCCGAACAAACGCATTATGCATGTCATCTAGCTAATAGATAACGTCTATTACCACCTATATCCGCATTTTCCTCGTGTACCCTCATCTGCCAAAAGGGGTAGCGAATTAACCTTCTGCAACTTTTCTACCTGCTTCAATTTTCCATGTTTATCTGTGGTTAAATCTTTAAATAACACAATGATAACGCCTACATCTATCTTCATCACTACTTCCTGGGCTCCCCCGATGTTACCCGGAAAACAATCACGTCATTTCTCGTCATCACATTGACGAGCTTACAGCCCTATTAAATACAGGATGGTCACATTCCCGCCCCTGTATTGTGGGTGGGTGTCGTGAATAGGGACACCGACAGAATGACTTCAAAGGGATCTGTGGGACACGAGGAGATGATAGTGAACACGTAGAGTTATATAATGGAATTGAAATGGTGGTGAGTGGTACGTTTAGGGAGGGATTTAGGTTGAATCATCTGACATGGTTACAATGCAGTGGTACAACTGATCATAAGGTGAAATGTGAATGTCTCAGTCCCCGTTTATATCCACCAGACATACACTTATCTAATATGGAGACTTTGACACTGCCCCGGGATTTGCCAAGATTGCAACTACTCACACGTCAAATAATCAATATGTCCATTCTCCTCATTATTGGATAGATTAAATACTGTATATATTTCAAGTTCGTTCCTCCGAACTGAAGAAACCCCATCAATCATTGAGTGGTGTTCCAATATAGAAAGGTGGGCGTTACATTCTCGTCGGCCTCATTTCAGATGTATTCACTACATTTTTATCAAATATTAGAAGAACCATACTTGATATGTACAGACATTTTGCCCTATTTCCTGTGGAAAACAGGTTCAAGTGTTGATTTGAATTTGTGAAGCAATATTTATGAAAAAAAAGAAGGTATTAACCTTGTTTACATGAAAAAGAATTGTGAGTATTGCATCTTACTCGTAACTCAACTACTGATGGTTAAATTTTTGCTGACCATTAGAAATAACTTAGTTAAGCATTTTAGACATTAAAAATGCAAATATAAAATTTAGCTCAAAACACGTATACATATGTCCCTTTAAAAATGAGGACGCATTGAGTTAAATTTTTTTCTAAAGGTGACTATTAATTACCTAATTACAATACCAATATTGTATTTAATAAGTTCTAATGATCACTGTTCGTTATCTTTGCCTTTCGATATCGACATTATATAAAGGCAAACATAGCAAACTGTGATCAATCTCGTAAGTCCAAAAATGAATACAAAACAAGAGTTGGGCAAACACGGACCCTGGACACACCAGAGGTGGGATCAGATGCCTAGGAGGAGTAAGCATCCCCTGTCGACGGGTCACACTGCCGTATATATGATCATATAATGAAAAAGAAAATTACTTAAACCCTCTAGTGTTCCTTTTGAACTAACCACCTCCATGTTGAAATGATGAAAAAATGGTTTCGTATGATCAAGAAGTCCAAATTATGTCGAATCAGTGTGGTGTGAATTGTATCGGTCATCGACATAAAATTAAAGTTGAAAACCATGCAATGAAATCCGAATTAATTTAAGTTGATTTGATTATTTAATTGACTGGATTCAATGGGGAAGTATGTCGTTCAGTACTTAAAGATGAAGACTTATTGAGATAAAAAATATTTCAATCGTTCAAATCTGCGACATTTCGACTTCTTGATATCGACATGTTGATAACTACAGTGTAATAATATGCGTGTGTATCTATATGTAGAAACACAACTATTATCTTAAGTTCCAAAATTTATTAAAGTCCGAATATCAACAGAATTTATAAAAACAAGAGTTTCACAAGCAGAAAGTTAACAAACTTAATTTTTCAAAGAAATTTAGTAGAATGATTTCTAATGCAAACTCACACGTCTCAACTTTGACAGAACCGCCTACCTGGGTATAAATTGTCTAATGGAATAAACTAATTAAAATAAAGTTGCAACATCAGGAGAAAGCTCCATGACATAAATTTACGATGGTATAATGAGCGAGAAATAAGCATAACCAAATCAAAGGAATACAATCCCTAGATCTGACTTTAAATGCGATAGATTAAGAGAACCCAATTTCTACTGCCCCTGTGAAACAGAAAGGAGGTATCAAAGTTAAGTATCGTGAACACGTGTGAAAATGCTCTCCCTAAAGATCAAGCATCAAGTAAAACAATTATTTTTCAATTACAAATTTGTAAAAAATTAAACAAAAACTACAAAAAAAAAAAAAAAAAGATTACAATTATAAAATCACAATGCTTTTTCATTTACAAACCCTTATATATAGAAAACACATGTACATGTACATGACAACAGAACAAAATCCAGGAGACACGCACACAGGGTTATATGTACGTGCTAGATTATCCAAAAACGTTATATGTGTGTGTAAAAACCATTGGTTAGTCTAAAAAGACATGGAAAGGTTTCTGTTTGAGTACTGATTTATAATTTCTTTTAAAATTATCAGAAGCAGGGAATAATTCCACTCTTGAAAAGCGAGTAAGGACCCTTTGAGGAGTATTTGGATAAGGTTGTACACAACACTTCTGTTGTCATTCTAAATCACGTGATGTAAAATGTCCGAATCAGCATGAAGACACATGTAAACACAAAGATAACAAACAGCTATCAATCTCGTAAGTCCTAAATAGAATACAAAAACAAGAGTTGGGCAAACACGGACCCCTGGACACATCAGAGGTGGAGCCAGGTGCCTAGGAGTAGTAAACATCCCCTGTTGACCGAGTTTTAAAATATCCAAGTGAATTTGAAAGCGCAATTGAGATGCATAAAAATTGTTAAAAATGGTCGGTATCGATATCACTTTTATCATTTTGTCGATACGTATTCTAAAAAACACTTGATTGAAATATGAAAATGAGCTGTTTGTTTCAATACTTCCAATAGAATCAAGACAGTTTGCAGTGTTCGTCAAAATAGTTGCTGTAAATCACATTTAATTTGCGAGAATGCTATTGATGCGAAAATAGGGTACCAGGAAATAACAATGATCTACAGTTGCAGAAATTCGGTTTTGGTCGTTACTGGGGAAGTTTTGATTTATCCTATATACGAGATATTTAACTTAGACGATTTCTCGTACACCTCATTCCCATCTTTCTTCCGTGCAATACCAAGATCCAAGATCTTACACACTCTCTTCCTGTCTCTCAAAAAGACTCTTCCAAGATATCACATTTAAAATTTTTGATTTCCTATTTTGGCCCCAGCCATCACCTAAATGTTTGTTTTGAGCATACTTGGATCTGAACTGTTAGGAAGCCTTTGATGTAAATTTCAACTTTTGTCGTCCAGTGGTGAGATAATGACCACACCTTACTTTGGCTTTTATCTTAATCATTTCCTATTTCAAGGGACATGAGCATTCATTTGAGCAAACTTGAATCTCTTTCATCCAAGGATGCTTTACATCCAGATTGATTGCAATTCATATTGGAACAGCGTTTCTAAATGTTTAAATAGTTAACGAATCAACAGTCTAACCAACAGACAAACGGACACCGACAACATGAATTAGAGAAGCTTACTTAAGACATCGGCCCAGGTAAGATATCTTTAGAATAATGATAAGAGTATTTTGTGTAATTTCCAAATAAATTCTCCATTTTAATATATCATGGCAAAAATTTTAATCCTACCATTTTACACATCGTACTTTCTATACAGTCGACAGCAATAATAGATAATGCTGATAAAATATCAAGAAGCTTTCATATAAATTTCAGCTTTTCTGGCCCAATGGTTCTTGAGAAGATTTTTGAAGAATTTTCCTATATATATATTCACATGTAAACCTTTTATCCCCTATTGTGGCCTCACCATACCCTTAGGGGTCATGATTTCAACAAACTTGAATCTCCACGATATCAGGAAGCTGTCATGTAGATTTCAGCTTTTCTGGCCCAGAGGTTATTGAAAAGAAGATTTTTAAATGACATCACCTTATATTTGCATTTTTGTAATTATCTCAACTTTGAAGGAGAGCAGGTCCTTCATTTGTACAAAATTGAATTCCCTTTACCCAAGGATCATTTGTATTAAGTTTGATTGAATTTGACCCAGTGGTTCTGGAGAAGAAGACGAAATGTGAAATGTTTACAACGACGACGACGACAATGACAACGACGATGACATACAACGGACACATTTTGATTAGAAAGGCTCAAGTGAGCTAAAAATGGCGGAGCATCTGACTGGAGATTATGGGGCACCGGGTTCAAATCCTGGTCTGCTTCGTTGCATGTTTTTCTCTTTCTGTAGCAATTTGTGACATAGACCAGTTCCTGGAAGTGACATGTAAATATGAAGCCCGGGGAAAAAAGATCTTTGGTTGATGTCTTCAAGTGTGAAGACATTTTAGAAGGGAGGAATGTAGCGGTCAGCCGGGTTCGATCATTGGTGGCCAGACACCTCGCCTGGAAGAAATTCTAGGGCCCAGGTTCGAATCCTGGTCTGACCTGTTGCATTTTTCCCTTTCTGGTACAAATGTTTTTTTTGGAAAACATCAAGACGCCCTAATCAGGAGCAGATGCAGGATTTAAGTTTAGGGGTGGGATGGATGAAACATACCATCAGAAATACTACCTTGGAAAATAGTGCCCTTACACACTAACCTATAAAATAAGCATTCATTTACCATCATGATTAAACCTATAAATCAGTTTAACTAAAACAAACAAACATAATTACAATGCACGTGCACACTATTTATTTGTGTATTACTCGTGGTTGTTTTTTTTTTAAAAAACTATTATTCTGCTGGAACTTACAATAGCACAAGGACAGATCAATCATTTTAACGTCTGGAAAGCTTATAGCACTTTGAAAACAGCCCAAGCAGTTTAATACTCACTAACATGCAAATAATATCATGTGTTTCAAGTACATAAGATCCCGTGAGGATCTGGTTAAGAATAGGTCCTCAGTACCCCTTGCTTGTTGTATGAAGCAACTAAATGGGTCGGTTCTTCGGATGAGACCGCAATAACGGAGGTCCCGTATCACAGCAAATGTGGCACGATAGAGATCCCTCCCTGCTCAAAGGCCATAATCGCCGAGCACAGGCCTAAATTTACAGTCCTTCACCGCCAATGGTGATGTCTCCACATGAGTGAAATATTCTCAAGAGGGACACACTTTCTGTGATGCTTTGGTGATTGAAGCCTAAACTGTTAAAAAAGAAAGCTACCAAGATTTAATAAATAAATTCCGTTTAACGTTTCCACAAGAAAGCTACGATATTCTATAAATGCTATTCTGCCTCAGTAGTGATTTAGCAATATCGCTCTCGATGAATATACATGTAGTGATTAAACTCATAATTTAACAAAAAACGTATCATATGTAGCTTAGAAATCTTTGGAAATTTTGGTTTTCGCAAATTTTTGGGTGTAAGCGGGTTACCAGTTGAACATCGATGAAAGAAGAAATAAAAACCCTTTAAATAAAATAGATTAATTTTAAATACTTTTAGTCTTCAGAGTTGGAAGAGAAAGCCCATTTCTCAATTTTAAGAGATCGTATTAGAACCTTAATAATATTGTGATACTTTAATTTGTAATTCACAGAATCTCCGAAATGTGACAGCAACAATTTATTACTCTGTTAGTGTAATGCAGCGCTTTCTTTAGTTCCTTTTAAGTGCTCTTGGAATCACTGCACAGCATTAGTAAATGATAAGTATTCTGTTTGGTTTTCACAACTTTTATTCTCGATGTACAAACTTCAACTGCTTGAATTTCACAAAATCACAATTAACTATAAAAGTGCATCGGTGATACCAAATTTCAGAATAAAAAGCGCTGTTTTAACTGCAACATTTGGTTAAAAGCTGGGAAACTCGACTGGAACACCGTGATTTAGTTTGACTTGCAGAGTTCTATTCGAACAGTTCTTAAATTGCAGATCCCGTGTACATTGACATTATCACTGTCCACATTAAAAAAGAATAAACCTGTGTGTTTGTCAGAAGATATTTATCAATGCTACATAAACAAAACAAAAAATAAATAAATAAAAATA
>CAJDSM010024144.1:0-10466 GCA_903981925.1 Ostrea lurida | reverse complement strand
AAATCGGAAGAAGCAAACATGACATTACTACCTATGTTATCTTCATGGAGAGTGTGGGGAATTTTGGTAAGAAATTGTACACTACAGAATTTCATTTATTTTGCTACCTTTTTTTTCCTTCCATTTCTCATCAGCTTATGATATAAAATAAAAGGAATAAGCTTGCTTTGCTAGGGCCCACACCTGTAAGGTAAACATAGATCCCAACCCTTGGCCATCCTCTTTCACTTTGAAATTTGATTGCTTCTTAATACAGACATTTTGAGACCTTTTGATTATGTTTATAAGCCTTTGAAATGTACTTGTACTAATGGCAGTTAGGTATATAGTGAAGAACTTGTGTATAGCAATGGCTGTAATGTATATTATTTTAAATATTAACCAGAAGGATGCCACACAGTTTGATCGAAGCATTTCAAACTGAAAGTGGAATGCTGGAAAACAGTGATTCATCAGCACTGAACCTTTTTTTTATTATAAAAAAAATCATGGAGAATGGAAATGATAAATTTTAGAATGATATTTTCTTTGAAACTGAATTGAAAATTACAGGTAATTAAGCCTACAAAAATGTAGACTATGTAGGTTTTCTGATTAAGCATGTCTCAAATATAATAAACAAAAAAATTATCAAATAGAATCAAGTTTTAAAATGAACTATTTTTAGAGCTCAGTATGGGGAACTATTTTATATGTTCCAGCATTCCAATTTCATTCTTCTCTCAAACAACCAGTTGCTTGAACCATAACTCCCATAAATCTGTCATACCTATAAATGACCTGCCTAACTGAAGATCTCCAAGTAGTTGAAGACCTGAACAATTCTGGACTATATATAATTCAAAACTTATGAAGATTATAAACATGTCTCAAATATCTGATATAAAACAAAAAGTTTGATATTAAAAGTTTTATAAAGTGTGTTTTATTAAATATATGGGGAAGTTAATGTCTTCTTAGATGACCTTACACAAAAATATAACTTGCATATATATATAGGCCTTATACCTATAAATCAGCTGTTCCAAGCTTTAAAATTTATTTTTGTAAAAAATATTTTGTGCTACCGTAATTAAATCATGCTTAAAGCAATACAAGCTGTAACTGACAGCAAGCAATATTTGTAAGATAAAAGAACAAATAAAGGGGCATACAGTGAACCTCGTTATCTCAAACTCATTGGGACCGAGAAAAAAGTTCAAGATATCCGGGGGTTCGAGATATCCAAAGTTGACTTCCAATATCATTTTGTTTTGATTACCACCTCACTATCGCTTTGGGCCAAACATACTATTCTCATATACATCGTTAATTTATCGACATTGTTCAGCCATGTCGAAAGTGTGTTGCGTGGGACACCGTATTTCTCGGCTATGACGACTTTTGATAGTTCACTTTCTCTCATCATTTACTGCTTGAAATGTAGTTTCTATGGTTTTGAACTTTCAATTTCCGATTAACACCTCCAGATAATCCAACTATCCCCCGGAAACATATCTTTTTATTGTTAAATTACTTGACCAGGTTTTTTACTTGGAAGTTTGTACTGTTTTTATTTAAGTAGAGTATGAGTTTGTAGTGGTGGATTTATAAACACACTTACACAAGCACGGGCTGTGAATATGTTTACGTACAGTCAGCTAATTGCACGCGCCCGAGGAGGTGTATACCAAGCCGTATAATCAATTAACGTCTCATCGATTAGAGAGCTACTCGACAGATCATGCTTAAATATGTTCGGCAAGACCGGAAATTAGTCTGAGTTCGACATAAACCAGGTAAAATTTGTGCTTTGGACTAAAAAATACTGCGAGATTAACTGGAGTATTGGAGATTACCGTGTTCGAGATATCCAAGGTTTTTTAAATAATTTATATAGTAAATACGACCGGGACGCCATCTCAGTTCGACATATCTGGAGTGTTCGACATATCCGGAGTGTCGAATATCCGACGAGATACCGAGAGTAACCTGTATTTGTGATTGAGAATATGTATATAATTTCATTGAATCAATGTTGATTTGAAGCAGTAAACGTGTCAAATCAGCAGAAAATGTCGATTCTTGAATTACTGGCATCCCATCAGTAATTCTTGTTCGTTATCTCCGACGCAATGACCTCGGAGGTCACCATTTTGGAATATCGCGGACGAGAAACGCGTATGTACGTGTTACACAAGTGTCAGATTAACATTTTCCAATTGCTAAGAAAATTATAAATCAAAAGTTTATTTGAGTTGCACATTTACATAATAATTACTTTGTTGCACATATAGTGCTTTTAGTGACTTAATTAGTCATCATGACACAATGCAATATTTTAAATCAAACGATGTCGAATTCTATCTCTGTATGACCTTGACGTCAGCAACTCAATTATGTTTGGCAATCGTCATATGGCGGGTTATGCGAAACGCTCATTCAAGATATGCTCTCAATTAATATTGCAATATTTATTTTGTGAAAATTTTCACCTGATTTTAATTATTATGTTAGTTATATCGGTAGTTGTTAACTTGTGCACATTTGAGTAGTTGAAAAAATGTCGTCAGTTACAGCTTTTATTGCTTTAATCAGAAAATTTTTTCACTTCAAAAGTGAACACATTTTCAGATTAAAGCAATAAAAGTTTTGATAAGTATAAGTTTAAAGTTTTGTGGGTCTTCTATAAGCCTTTCTGTAGGTTTCCGTATGTCGTGAGTACAAGGCCTATAGGAAATGTAATAATTTTTGCTGAAATGTGAACAAAATGCGTGCTGTCTCACTCAATTTGTTATTCTAGCAGGTTCTTTCGACCCATTATTTCAGTAATTTGCATACATGTGTGTTGTTGTAATCACAATAAGCTCGTTGATTCAAAATTATTAATGCTCAAATGCAAAATATATCCCACATTATGAAACCATTAAAATACTTTTAAAAGTTGTATAAGCATTGTTTCTGTATATCTTAAGAAAAATGACCATTAATTGATCATCCACATTGTTGATTAGTTCAGCATTTTTTCTTATGCCACTTAAAAAATTTGGGGGCATATAAACATGTAGTACAGATGTAGGTTTTAATAAATCTGCCCATATTTCTGCAAAATATTTAACCTTATTGATTACTTTTGTGGGACACTTGACCTTTCTTTTTTTAACAAATAACCTTAATGATCCTGGATCCAGTTGCACGAAAGTTAATAGTTAAGTTTAATTGACAGTTAACTTCTAATTAACGCTATATACATAAATGTATGAGTTAATGAGAAATTAACTGTCTGTTAAAGTTAACTAACTTTAGTGCAACTGGGTCCTGTTACAGTAGATGAAACTTAACCTTGATCCTTACTTTTCGACAAGTGTGAAAGCTTTCATATTTCACATAATTATATGTGTGCTCATTGGTATTACTGTCTGTGCTGCCATTATGGGACTTCAGTGTTTCCCAAACACTTCTATGTACATGTATGTATATGTATTATTATGATTTTGGATTTTCAGAGAGAATTGAAATTGAAATTTTTTGATTTTTCCCCCTATCAATGCCAAAATAGGGAGTTGAAAGAATACACACACATTGCCTCTATACTAGCTGTCATGTATATTATTATACTAGATGATAAGATTTTTTTTTTCACACATAAAAACAGTTGTTGTTAATGATTTATTAAATATTAAGGAAGATTTTGATTTTATCAAAAAACAAATGTCACTTTTTAAAAATTTTATTTCCTTCTGTTATCATGGTTATATATATTAAAACTTACTTGTTATTTTATTTTAGTAAACCTGGTAATGCGTGTATCTTGAGGAGGCTAATTTATAACAGATAAATTTATTTTCGATTTGTATTTATATAGTTATGAATTTAAGATTATTTTTCTCAGACAGCAGACATTTATTCTATATGGCCATTTCAAAATTTGTATTTTAAATTTGATTTGTTAGGTCACCTGAGTAAACTCAGGTGCGGTGACCTATTGCAATTGGTTTTCGTCAGTCGTCCGTCGTGCGTTAACAATTGAACATTTTTAACTTCTTCTTGATAACCACCAGTCCAATTCTTTTCAAATTTGGTATGAAGCATCTTTGGGACAAGGGGCACATAAAAATGATAAATTGTAAATTTCAGGTCTCTTGCACCCCTGGGCCTTGGGGGTGGGGCAAAAACTGCCCAAAAGTGGCCATTTTCAAAAATCTTCTTCTTTACAACCGCACATGTCTGAGAGAAACAAATGCATAGTGATGTAGAGCAGGAAGGCTTTACCAAAATTGTAAATTTGGTGACCCCCAGGGTAGGGGTTCTGCCCCGGGTGGGGCCAACTTGGTATATAGTGTTTATATGTAAAACATTTGAAAAACATTCTTCTTTAATGCTATTGATATTAATGTGAAACTAAATGAATATTTTGAATGAATAGCGGGAGCCTTTTATCAAAATTGTAATTTCATGATCCTGGGGTAGGGGTTTTAGTATTAGGGTGGGCAAATGGTCATTGATGAAATGTGTTAACAATTGAACATTTTTAACTTCTTCTTTGATAACCATTATGGTCCAATTCTTTTCAAATTTGGTATGAAGCATTTTGGGACAGGGGCACATAAATTGTAAATTTCATGTCTCTGGGGCCTTGGGGGTGAGGCAAAAACTGCCAAAAGTGACCAATTTTCAAAAATTTCTTCTTTACAACCGCACATGTCTGAGAGAAACCAAATGCATAGTGATGCAGAGCAGGAAGGCCTTTACCAAAATTGTAAATTTGGTGACCCCCGGGGTAGGGGTTCTGACCCAGGGCGGGGCCAAACTTGGTATATAGTGTTTATATGTAAAAACATTTGGAAAAACATCTTTTTTATGCTATTGATATTAATGTGAAACTAAATGAATATTTTGAATGAATAGGGAGTCTTTTATCAAAATTGTAAATTTCATGATCCTAGGGGTAGGGGTGTTAGTATTAGGGAGGGGCCAAATGGTCATTGATGAAATGTGTTAAACAATTGAACATTTTTAAACTTCTTCTTGATAACCAATGGTCCAATTCTTTCAAAATTTGGTATGAAGCATCTTTGGACAAGGGGCACATAAATTGTAAATTTCAGGTCTCTTGCACCCCTGGGGCCTTGGGGGTGGGGCAAAAACTGCCGAAAATGACCAATTTTCAAAAATGTTCTTCTTTACACACACACATGTCTGAAAAAACCAAATGCATAGTGATGTAGAGCAGGAATGCCTTTCCCAAAATTGTAATTTGGTGATCCTGGGGTAGGGGTTCTGACCCCTGGGCAGGGGGGGGGGGGCAAACTTGGTACATAGTGTTTAATAATCAAAACATTTGAAAAGCATCTTTTCAATGCTATTGATATTAATGTGAAAGTAAATGTATATTTGGAATGAGAAGGGAGCCTTTTGTCATAATTATACCCACTGCAACAAGTTGGGGGGGGGGGGTGTTACTGGAATCAAGTTGTCTGTCCATCCGTCTGTAGGCAATGGTTCCCAGACTTATAGTGTTAGCCTTTCTACCAAGAGTCACCCATATCATACATATGGTCTACCTATTGCATTTGGGGTCAAAAGGGCAAAGGTCAAGCACACTGGACATCGAAGTAGCGATATTGTGTCTGGGCACAAGAGAATTATCCATTTTGCCTAGAGTCAATAATATCATACATGGGACAGATCTATATATGGTTTCTGGGTTCCAGAGCATTATCCTTTCCACCTAGAGTCACTATATCATACATATATACTATCTGAGATGAAGATGTTCTTTATCGAATTTTGGGTCCAAAGGTCAAGTGCACTGGACATCAAAGTAGCAATATGATTTCCAGGCTCTTCAGCATTATCCTTTCTACTAGAATCACCAATATCATACACATGAACTCACCATGGTCAACGATGTTCTCTATTGAATTTTGGGTCAAAAGGTCAAAGGTCAAGCTCACTGGACATTAGTAGCAATATGGTTTTCATTTAAGATTCTTGAACAATCTTGTGAGATTGAAATGATAATATTGTGTATATGAATAGGAATCATATGATATATTGAAAGATATTAACATGTGAACAAAATACTCTGTATTGAGACTAAAGGCATATTGTCTAACACATTTTATTTTTTTTGATCAGCAGAAACTAATTGCGTATTGACGTTAAAAAGATTAAAAAGAGTAAAAATGATAAATTTGTAAAAAATAAATGATATAATTGTCGTTATTGTGAAGTTTGTCTGCCCAGGAATCTGATTAATTATACGAATATACCAAGATTCTGATGACGTTTCCGATAACTGTCGACAACGTCAGAAGACGACGTCACAATGCTATAGGCACAGCAAGGTTAACAGTTGAAGAAAAAAACACATTCTATTACTTTAGATATATTCTATGAACTGCTGTATTATTATTTTTTTTTAACTTCCTAGTTTATATGTACTTGAAAAATTGAATTTTCATTGTGCTTGTTAGTCATTTTGAGAATTTTTTGTCATTGAGGCCCCTTGGTAACTGCGTGTGAGCACGCGCGAATAGCTTTCCGAACGAGTTCAAACTAGGGGTCATATAGATAAAGGCGGGGCTAAATCGAATTTTTGTCTTCCCGATAATAATTCAACGAAACTGTATTTTATTAGTTTGGAGTAAGAATAACAGTAATAATCATATTGGTAACAAAATATTTAATTTAATATCATCAATATCTTACGATTTCAATGCATTCTAAGTGAAATAAAAATATTGAGATTTTGTTAGACAATATGCTTTAAGAAATCGCAAATATGAGACTCCTGTGTGGGCTATTATACTCAGGTGATTAAGGCCCGTGGGCCTCTTGTTAATTAATAAGAGTGAATTTGGAATATTTCAAAACAAATTCTGCAAATTAATTATAACAAATTTAATCCGTTCTAGCGAATTCAAAATTTTTGATAGAACAAATTTGATAATTATTTTAACAAGTAACTCTGGAATTTGTTGCTTCAAATTCATTGATGTTTTGAGAGCCAGCTGGTCCTAAATGAGTTGCAATGCACATATATGCATATACAGTATTACTGTACATATTATCTAAAAGTTTTACTTAATAGTGGAAGCAATTTCATGGATGAGAATTTGGCATCAGACAATGTCAATATACATATGTACATATATTCTCTCCAAACCAAAGATCAAGTATCTAGAATAGAAATTTAATTCTTGAAACTGTAAATTTACAAATCAGTCATTTAGCAATCCTAAAAAAAAGGCTCGATCCAAAGTGATCATACAGTGATCTCTCATACGGTAGATATTGAAACTATATAATTCATTGATGTTTTATGTGTGCATAATTAAATATAGCCCTTACATGTATGTGAGGGGGGGGGGGGGGGATAAGATAAAATGTGTTTTTACTGTACAAATTGAAGTAGCCTGTGTCTTTTGCTGTAGACTTATTACTCTTATGATGACCATCCACACAACCGAGGCTGCTCTGGGAGACAGCTGTACAGCAGTGGGTGATTGTGTATACACCGGAGCAACATGTGTCGGAGGAAAATGTGGATGTGACACAGCAGGGGGATATCGAGAGGAAAATAACCAATGCTTACCTAGTAATTCCATTTACTGTATAATTTTACTTGTTTTGAATTTTTAAAAGCATTTTTACACAAATCTTGATGCTCCTTCTTGTAATGTACATTTCTTTTAATACTGGGGAAAAAAGGAAAATAATGGGGGAAAAGACTTGAGAAAATGAAATTAGGGCCTAGTGTATGTCACTGTTGTAACATTTTCTATCAGAGTGTTTGTATTCCTGACTCATATCACTTGCAATACTGGGGATTTATCATTTCCTTGTGTTTCTTATGATAGCTGCACCTATAGTAACTCTCACTGGACCATCAACCATTGTGTTTGGACAAGATGCAGTATTTTCAGTCAATATCATATCAGGTCCAGTACCACACAGCATCATCTGGCAGAAAGTGTCTGGTAGTACTCCATCAGACATTACTATTGATGGTACAAATACTATACAGGCTGGTACTCTGGCAGCAGGGTCAGTAACTCTGACTCTGACAATCAAAAGTGTAAAAAAAGATGATACGGCTACCTACCAAGTGAAGGTGTCAAATTCAGTGGGCCCGACAACAAGCAACCAGTTGGCACTGGATGTTACAGGAGGTAGGGGTTGATAGGGATTTTTTTATCAATTGATTGTCAGTGCTTAGAAAATATACATTATTTATGAATGCAAAGTATAAACAATATTGTGTATCTGCAGTCCTAAATTGCTAAAATACGACATAGTACACCTCCTTTAAGGTAGCTCATATTACACCAAAATTTTAATTAATGATATATCATTTAATTAAGCCCTTTCAGAGCACAGTTTCGCCATCGAAAAAGTAATACAAGTCTCTCAATTATTTTATAGAATTTTTTTAGTGATTTTCCCCGGAATAATGAAAAAGTTTGTTATCTTTTGCAAAAAAGAGATTCTAGTGTCCAAATTTTGCTGTGTGATTTGATGTGATATATGAATGTTTAATAAACATGTCATGAAAGACTCTGATATACAATCCGGTTTTTTTAAAAATAAAATATTTATTAATATTGAAATATATTATGTTGATATTTTTTAAATCTATGTTAGGAATTCTAAATATATAATTCACTTAGAAAAATGATATGTTGTGGAGAATATATTTTAAAAAGAAATTGAAGTGAGATATGCTCAAATTTAGAAATTTGCATTTTTCAAATTTGAACCAAGCCCGATATCTGACCAGTATAAATTCTTAATTAAAACTTATTTGGTTGATTATAATAATATTTCATTCAGAGCTGATCATTTTCACAAGGTGTAATTTAGTACTCAATCAATTTCTATGTGATTCCACATTTATGATGACAGATTAAGGCTCACACTATTTCTTAATTGCCTTAAAGAGAACAAGTTGTTCATAGTCAAATAAAGCGCTTCAGAAAGACAATATGTTAAATATGCATAGGAGTTTTTGGAAGCATATGGTGCACGTCATGACAATTCCTATATTTTCTAAGATCATGTGGGAAATAAGATTTACAAAGAAGTTTATATCAGTTTATGTATGATAGAGTCAAGCATGCATCTTGAGGATGGAGTCATATATTGCTATATTCCTTTTATTTCAGACCCTCCAACAGTCAGTGTATCCGGCCCTACCCAGTCTGGTGCCTCTGTCACTATTGCTTGTAGTGCTACTGTTGATCTGTCTGTTTCACCTGCCATCACAGTTATACAGTGGACAAAAGACAACACAGCAATAGACATAGTGAACAGTAACGGGAAATACACTGGGGGATCTGTGTCTACACCCTCACTGACGATCACCTCCATAACTAACTCAGACAGGGGAGACTACCGATGTACAGCGACTAACCTTGTAGGATCTACTACCAGTACTTCTGCTGTCACTCTGGGTAAAATATATATTATAAGTACATAAAATCAATACTAATGATGTATAATACAGCAATGTTAAAATAAATGTAAACTGTCTATAATATTGACAATGTAAATTATTTTTCCAAGTTATCAGTGATGATAAATTGTGTCTATGTCATTGTAAAAATTGCCTACATGTATACAGTGTTGTGGATAACCACTCGCCAATGCGAGCAAAATTTGCTGTGGGCAAATAGAAAATTCAAAATCCATTTGACCACATGGAAAGAGACTTTTTTCCCAGGAAATATCATGTTTTCATTTCATGACTTACTTCCACTTTTGAAAAAATACTGTGTTGTCAAAGATTAATTCTAGTGTCTTGTTCAAAGACACTCAAATTGGCACTTTATCTATGGTGTCTCCAGTCCCCAAGATTAAAGAAAGGCTCTCCAAAAAGCTACTTTGGGCAGTATGGTTCCAGAAGATCCCAATCATTTTCTCAATTTTAAAGTTTTACATTTTTTCAAGAACTATTGCACCAGAAGAGTGGATATTTATCTGAAAGCTTCCTGATATGGAATAGGTTCAAGTTTGTTCAGATCATGCCCCCCGGGTGTAAGATGGGGCCATAATTAGGGGGGGGGGGGCAAAGTTTTATATAGGCTTTAATAATATACATGTAGTAGGAAATATCTTCCAGAACTGCCAAGTGCAGAGTTTGTTAAATATAAACATAGGAAGCATCAATTATAGTGAAGATTCAATTTGTCAAATAGTGGCCGCCATGGTCAGGATGGGGCACAATAGGGGGACCAAAATTTTACATAGGTTTATATAATCAGGAATCATTTTAAAAATGAGAACAGTTGGTGTTCAGTAAGTCAAATTAAAATGGAAGTATTCAAGTTGGTTTAAGTAACAACAACAACAACCCCTCCTCAACCTCCGTCAAGATGGGGGCCAAAGTTTAGGTTCGAAACTATTCCTATACAGGATGTCTTGTAAACTATTGAAGATCATACATTTTTTGGATCCTTGTGTTGACACAAGTTCATTGACAT
>CAJDSM010024142.1:31938-46525 GCA_903981925.1 Ostrea lurida | reverse complement strand
TACAAGCTCGATGTAAGATGTCTATGTACAGTGGTTTCTACAAACTTTACGTAACGTTCTTTTTCTTCCAGCACTATATCGACCAAGAACTAAAATGAAGTCATATAATTTATTCTCCACAACTACTAGTTTAGATATTTCACCTTGTAGTGTAATAAAAACAGATATATATTATATATATATAGTATATATATAATATATAATATATAATATTATAAGTATATATATATATATATATATATATATATCACATGTATTAGGTGAATTAATAGATTTGCAGCGAAAATTTAACACTTAAATTTCCCTTCTTTTTTCCAAAATTTGCAACCGCAAATTTCACTTTCACTCCTCTTACTTTAAATGATCGACCTTCTTTTTCTTTAAAGTCTCGCCCCAGAATACAAATATACATGTTGACCGAATTTTCAGTAAACGTTGACCGACATGCTTTATTTTCACATTTGATTGTCGATTTTTGGACGAGATTTCGTGCAATCCTCTGAGCATACAGATAAACATCAGAGGCACGCGATGCACAAATTCTGCTGTCAATGAAAAATGCTCCGGCACAAGAGCATCGAAGCGCCCGTGTTACAGTACCGATTTGTTTTGCAGGTATTCAAAAAAAGTAGTTAATGAGCAAATTATTTTGAACATTCTTCGCAGATTACTAGCATTTTAGTAAGAAATGCATGCACTAAATATATCATTTTTCCTATCGCAGTTTTGTTGATCAATAAAACATGTTTACGAGTGTGAATCTACGTCAGTAACAAATATACGCATTAATCGAATAACGTGTTTTAATACCACATCAAAACAAAATGATCAGACAAAAAAATTAGTTATACAACTTTCAGCAAAGAAACTTATTTCAAAAATAGTATCAAGCTACATATCGGAACGCAGTGCCCGCGTGTACACATTAAGCATTTATAATCCATCACAAAAAAATAGAACAATGATATGCTAGGATAGGAAATAACCTGGTTAACTAGATCACTGGGGGTACCCGTATATCTGTACATTTGGGGAAAAAATAAGGCTTTAGACCTGCGCAAATCATATGTATTGGACCATGAATCTTCGTAATCAGTGTACATAGTGTCACTCTTTATCAAAATTCAACATGGGCCTGACATCAACTGGATTTTCGTCCATGCACATGTTGATGCACATGCAAGAATTTCAGAGGACGTCTCCACTATTCTGAAGGTCACAGGGTCACTCAGCTCTTTCTCGTCACGTGATTTCAATTTTGAAAGGGTTTGCCCTGTGATCCTCCGGTTAGGACCGTTATTATGTAATAGATCAGTGAAGATGGTTTTAAGTGATGCATACATTAACAGAATTTAAAAGTTCACAAAAAGTTCATTGATAATTCTAATTTTCGCCCTAAAACATATTTTTCTTACAATGAGTATATATTTAAAAAATCATTACTAAGTAAACCTACAGTATTTTGTGTTTTAACAATATAAAAGAAGTAGTCATTTATAAATTTCATATTCAATATTTACATCCAGCACGTGCGATAACTTATTACTTTGCGATGATACGTTGAATTAATCGTAAAATGTTGGCATGTTTTGACATTTATATATTGCAAAAAGAGTTCCGCGAGAGCGCTACTATGTGTACAAATATATTTAGAATACACGTTATATATATAGACAACGGTGAAAAAGAGAACCTGCAGGTCTCAGCTAATATATTAGGTCACTGACTCTCTTGGTAAAAATTCGGCTAAATGGACTACGAGAGAAAAAGGGGCGTGAGCTCGCATTTACATAGTTCCGTTCTGGGAGTATAGAGGTATTGTTAACGAACTCGGTGGATATATGCATAAGTATTTAAAATCAATACTACGATCTATGGTGGGAACTACACTTGAATTAGAAAAACAAACAGACGATTGGTTCATTTCTGGGTAAAAGGGTACCCTTTCCCTTATATGGAAGTTCATGACCTAATTTCACTACTATTATAAATGAACGATCAGCTGTTTGGCTAAAGTATCCGACTGTTCACTCGAAAGCACTGCTCTTGCCTTATCAGTTGTGTGTACTATCGTAGCATCATGACCGAGGTTATGACAAGCATGGACCATCATTCGGACCCCTCAGCAGATCCCATCATGGACATCATTGCTGGGGGGACCCGTTACAAGGTAAGCCAAATTTTTTTTTACCTTTTCCTAAAATATATTTTAGGGTCAAAGTTCATGTCAATTAAAGAAATGTTTTCCTTGGAAACTTTTGATACTTTTTCCTGTCAATTCCATGCACAAGAATACATTTCTTCTTTTTCTCCCCCTTTCTTTTTTCTTTACACCTGTCAAAAGTACTGTTGCAGAGCACGTGCAGACATAGTTTGAATTTCCTTTACAAAATTGAAGCGTTTCATTGCAGTGCAAAATCTAAGTGCACACTTGTCATCCATAATAATTTACAAGTCCAGTAGCTTTAATATTTCGCTTTCTGCATGTATTGATTTTCAGATATTGCTCCCCAAATCCCGCAAGTAAAATTTGTATTAAGAAACAAAATTTTTCATCAAAAAATGTATGCCTTCCATAGATTATAGTACCTATTCCAAGGCTATCATCATCAAAACACGTTGGGTCATTTATTTTCAGCTCGTTTTACAATGTCTACACGTGGTGTCTCAAAAGAATTTGTCACTGCAATCTTTCCAATGTTTAGAAATGAAAACAAACTAATGTAAAAGTGTGTTCACCCTCCCCGCAGTTCTAAAAATATATTGGTTTATGTATAAATTTTGTTCAAAGTTGATGAAGCACAGCAGTGGAAAAAGAATTACTTCCCTAAGTCTGTGAAGAGGTGTTACGATAGATATAAAGATCTATTCCAACACAATGCATTACTTATAAGTAAATTTGCGTCATTGCTTATTGTTTAAAAGATAAACAATATTGCATGCAAATGGTGTTTTGTAATTCCAACAAGCATCTTCTTCTTTTATTAGATTTAATTTTAAAACCAAATCTTGCACTGTAATTGAGAGAAACGTTCAAGTTTTTGACAATTTTTTTAAATAAATCTGCACCATTCCTTGGTTTAATCTCATGTAGGTTTCCTTTGCTAATTAATCGTCACTTTAATGAAATATGCTAATTTCAGTGATTGATAATGTACATGTATTATACATTTAAAAGCAAATCCGAGTGTTTCTGAAGTTCACATTTGATACAACCAACAGTATAATTTGCTATGACAGATTAAGAATTGAAGATCTCAGAAAATATGAAAAGCCATTTTATTTTCAATTATCTTTGCAACATATCCAGTAACTCTACAGTGATGTTATTTTGCTAAATTTATTCCATTTAAAATGCAATTAGTGACTTTGTTTTCTCATTGATGCGAGAGTCAGTAATTCAAGATACGATTCCTTGTAATTACAATTAAATTACAATCAGTTTACACTCAGACCAACGAAAACGTGAAAACTGCAAATGATTGTACTATACTATTGCGAGTTGAAGGTTGATGTCCTTCAATAAAATTTGAAAAACAACGGACACTTATGATACGAGTTGAAGGTGAATCATTTAAATCTTTCCCATGCTTCACCTTGAAGGGGAATGCTGACCCTGCCACCGCCTTTTCTATTGTTCTAAATGATATGACGATATACGACCATTATCGGTCGACAAAATCAGACTGCATGGATACGCATATCGGGTTCACATAATGCACACTACTGCAGAGGAATCATGTACTATTATTACACATATAGCCACCGTATTAAATAAGAGTTTGTACAACCTCAGCGGTGAAAGACATTTGCTTCCGTAACTGTTCACTACAACATAAGCTTATGACTCTGTGATCAGTTGTTGAAAACCTCTTACTCTGCAGGAACAGCCGACCAGATCAATCGTATTATATTCGGAGCGTCTTATATGTATATTTGTACTCCAATGAGCTTCTTTATCGCTAGTTTGTTGACACACACTCGGTAATCTTTTGTCAAGGTTGTGCTGATCGTTATGTATCCGACATTCGCCGAATTCTTCCTTCTGATAACAGAAGCGACACGGATTTTGTCGTCTGTTTAAAGGTGACGTCATACGTAACAACGGCATGGTTCCAACACTCATGTGACGTTTAATTACTGAATATTAGTCCGTACAGCCAATTAAAGGGGTTTTTGCTAAAGATAAAACCTGGTATCCTAATTTTTGTATTGTAGGGGACCGCGTGTGTGAGGACGTACTCCGAGGGAGGTTTAAATATGACCCACTGTGTGACTTAAGCCCATATAAATTACCCTTGGGTTTCTTAAAATAATTCCATGGTCTACAATTTGTAAAAAGACCAGCAAATTACATGTTTTGTGTTTACCTACGACGATAAACACCGCGTCAGTGTTAAAAGTAATTTTGCTACTAATTCTTTTCTTTAAAAGGGTGATAACGTTGATACATATATACTGATTTGCTGTACTCCGAACCTTAGTTTCGCATTTTCAAGGATTTTGTCATTAATATAATCGGTTTAGAGTTTCTCCTCTGCAAGGGTATCCTTTAGCAAAGTCTACCTCCCTGTCAGGATTTCTTTTAATTTGTTCATTTCAGATTAAAATAATATAGCCATATCAAATTTAGCTCATTAACGGTGCTAACCATCTCCGTATCTCTCATTCGAAGATGCTTATCCATCCGAAACATATTTCCTTGTCGCTGGTACATGTAATTACTTAATGGCGTTTACACAGGTATTCAGACTTCGATACGTTTCTTCACTATCCCGCATTGTAGTGTAGAATGTAACGGTTGCAGTGTGAAATTGCTACTAAAACCTTTTTGGCCGATGAATTTTTGTAGGACAAAGACCCGATAGTTGATCGAGATAAAATTAAAGAATACATTAGCACGATTAATTTTTTCGTCTTAGGAGTTCAAAGTCACTACTTTGACATTGTAAGTTTAATCTCAGATATTTTTGACATTTATTGAATTTACTGATAAGCAACACAACGTCATTCAGTTTTGTGAATGAAAACGTGTGAAATGAATAATTTTTACATTTGAAACTGATTTAATTTGTTTCACGTCGCTAAAAAAGACCAATTTCTTCGAAAGTTATCCAAGATGAGCAGAACAGTGAACTAGATTGCATTAAACTTATTTCTTGATTCATTGCTGCAGATCGTGGATATCTGATAAACTGTTCCCGGACGATTGTTTCTTTCTAAGAATGGCTTTCTTTCACGTCAGTACGAACATATCAGATAATCTCGCAGATAACACTCGTTTTATCGACATTTCGCGCAATTTAGAATAAATGGCTCGTGCGCAAACAAATCTTGTTATAATAAAATTTATGTTTTTTAAACCATTAATCGCTTTATAAATTTACATGCATCATCTATCCTTTAACTTATCCGTTAATTGCCAATTTAACGGGAAAATCACGATTTGTGAAGGATTGGGCTATATATATTTAGCAAGGGTCGTGTCGATCTAATTTTACGCTAAACCTCAACTTCCAAGTATCTCAGGTATATTTCCAACTGAGTAAAGTCCATCAAAGATATATAAATCATATCCAAAACCATGACAAAGAAACAGATGCTAAATATTGCTCCTTAATGTGTAATTAACGTCTATTACCGACGTCAATTCAACAGCGTGATATTTACGTGTAAAGCATCGTGCTGACGTCATACATGTTAGAATTTGACATTTCTCTCTACGACAGTGTGAGGAATGTATATTTTTGACACCTCTTTCGTTTCTTTCTCTATTAATATATTAGTTATCTCGAATAGGCTAATTGATTCGATAAAATAATCGTCAAAGAGGTGGTTAACTTAAACGGCGATAAACCAATAATATTACATTTCCTCTGCGTGTTATTTTTACTGACGGTTCACACATAATGATGAGGTAAATTATCCATGGATTATTTTGGTTACTATTTTCTATTAAGCTTTTGTCACTGACTTTTTATTTTTAGGTACCGTTTATTGATAAGCATTTCTTTTCTGGTACTCAGGAAAATGAAAGTTTCGTACAGTAATTGAATCCCAGAAATATAATATAGAATTCATTGACATAAAAGCTCAAACCTTGACGACGCATATATATATAAAGATGACAGAAATATACACAGAAATTACACTATTTTCTACTAATCTATAGCTTCTTTACAATTCAACACAGAGGCGATAAAAGATGTCATTTACATGTATCAAATATCATACGATACACCATGTAGGTTTATATGAATTGGCTTACGTACGTATCCTAATGTCGCTATCAAGAATCTATTTTTGTTTCGAAGAACAGTGCAATCTATGATCTACAAGCTGAGGGAGTAGAAAAAGGTTCTTAAACCATACAACTAATATACATTCATCTTTGATCTTAATCTCACTTTTACCTTTTATTTACTTTCTCGTATAAAAGAGAGGCTGAGATCAAAAGTGGGCTTGTTTCAGTTTTATGGCACCGGAGCCTGATGTTGATGAAACAAAAGTCACGCATGTCCCCCTCCGTCGCCAAAAATAAGTACTCTGCTTGTATACCATGAGCCGCGTAGGTGCCGTGTTAATTAGTCTATGTATAGTTCATTTACGACAACAAATCATTTATTATTCAACATACACATTTCCATTTAAAGAATCTCGAGATCACTATAATCTTAGCCCTGGGACAATCGATATCATTTGATAAGCATCGTTCTATGATCATCTTCCGCTGCAGTAAGACAAGTGACCCCTTCAGTCACGGAATGCTGCCCTTTTCGACGCTTCCAGGCGATTTGTTTACTACATCCCCAGTCCACACTAAACACTGTCTGTACCCTCTCACTCCCAACGTGATGGAACACATTTGTTTCATTCAACTGAAAATGTTGTAAAGGTTTACCGCCCTGGTTCAGTTTAGAATTAATTCCGTTAACTTACAATGATTCTTTACAGATAATGATGCAGTGTTTAGAAATTGGTCTATTCGACGAAATTGAGTCCCTAGGCGAATCCTGTACAGCAGAAACGATAGCCAAGAAATGCGGATATGACGTTGCTGTCTTAGAACGCTTGCTTAGCACTCTAGCAAGTTACAACCTCTTGCAGAAAGATTGCAACAGGAAAGGTAATTTGAGTTATTGTATTTCGTACGTTCTCGTTGATGTCTTGCATATTGTCCGACAATGAACTTGATATTAAAATAAACATGTATACCTGTTTGTGACGTAAATCAAATCAAACAACTTAAATTAAAAACTAGCGATTTACAGTAGAAGCGCTTCCGCGGTGTGAATGTCGCATTTATTACCCAGTTCCTTTATCTACTTAGTCGTTATTGTGGGAGGATGCTAACTGCCATTATAGTTAAAGACGGTAGACTTAATTGGATAATGAGTCTGTTTACCCGTTAAGGGTGGCACCTACTGAAATCTTTGGTACTTTCTTGCAAGCTTGAAGGTTCGTAAACGATTGTCTGTAATTACAGTCGACGTTTTCGCCTGCAATAAAGTCCCCTTCTCATATCGCCTGCCATCACATTTCTTCCGAAACTATATTCATTACATTTCATTGACGACTGTTTCACAAACAACAGACACGCATTTAATTAGAATCAGACAATCCAAACTATAGCGTGTATTTTTGTCTCTACTGCGTTTCGCTTTTTTATGGCCGCCTGATGTCCAAGGGCTATTTCCGTGTCTTTTGCTTCAGAGAAAGCCCAAATCCATCACTTGTGATGTTTATTGTGTTGCTGGGACAGTCCAATCTCTGAGGTGTTCATTAATTAAATAACTATTTCATTGCTGCGTGGGATGAGCAACTAATGTCCATATAGTGGGAAATGGTTCATACGCGGGGTCAATTACAAGACGCAAATGGAACACAATTCGTCCATATCGTAACTATGTCATCTGTTTTTCTTATCCCATGTATGTCATATCCGTTTTGATAAATGAAACACTGGGGATTTTGCGGTATGAATGAACGCTTTTCCAAGACGAATACTGTAAGTTGACCCCATATCTTCAAGGTTTAAGTTACCGGAAAGGCCCATCCCTTGAGATAAATGGCAGCGAAGGAATGAATCTGAAGATAGGAAGCAATGGTACTTATGATTTATACTTGGACGTAAATGTTTCCGTTTACTATCGATAGAGAAGTAATAAATGAAAGCCCCATATACAATCATTTTCTTCGGGAGTGTTGTACACTTAATGAAAAACGCAAAGCCACTTTATGATGCAACAACGAACTCATCATTCCCATTTTTGTCAATCCCATGCCCCGTCAATCCCATACCCTTTGATGATGATATAATAATAATTATATATAGAGAGAAAGACCAGATATCCAAAAGTGTTAGGTCCACAAAGCGGATGCAAGGTCAGATACAAAAAATATTTTCGAATACATATTCATAAAGGATTCACGTTGATGATTGATTTGCACATGCGCGCGAGAAGAAAAAAAAAATCACATGGGAGATGAGGATTTTGTTTACATCTCTACCCTATGTACCGTCTGACTATCCTTCATCGCTCAGCGTGTCCCGCCAACAGCGTAGAACAGTCCATCCACGCTTTCATGTCACCATGTCATTGCATAGTTATAACTTCCGCTTGAGAACGTCATGAGATCATGTATCATTCGAAATGGGACGCGGAGAAGAACTAATTTCCAAAATTGAATCCCTGAAATCCCTCATAACAAATCCTGGAATTCGTTATTTCAAATTCAAAAATATTTTGGTAGGTCCTAAATAGGCTTCCGTAGTATCGTAGGAAAATCTCTCTCTCTCTCTCTCTCTCTCGCTCTCTCTCCCTCGCTCTCTCTCGCTCTCTCTCTCTCTCTCTCTCTCTCTCTCTCTCTCTCATTGGTCATTACGAAAGCTAGATGAGCTCAAATTTGTGAAAATTTAAAAAAAAAGTATTACAACGAGTTTAAAATTCTTGTCATAACTATTTATCTTGCTATAACGAGTTCGTAATATCATTATAACTAGTTAACTATCTCGTTACATCGAGTTAATTATATCATATTAAAGATTTAATATCTCCTTACACCGTGTTAATTACCACGATATAACGAGTTAGTTAGCTCGCTATATAAGCTAATTGTCTCCATAAATCTATGGAAACTCGTTCCCCAAAATCAGTAGAAATTATTCATATCGCCGAAAATGAAGTCAAGGAAAATATGGCTTATGGACGATTAGTGTCGTAAAGACGCCGAGAAAATGTTCATTTCTTGTTCCAGATAAATAAATTAATGATAATACTTTTTGTTTAATTCAACAAAAACAGTTTCCGTTTTCAGGAATTAATGTAATATTTATTTATCGTTGTAAATTCCATATTTCTATATTTGTCTATTAGGTATGCCTTCCTACAGGAACTCATCAGGGACATCGAAGTATCTGACTCGGTCTCGTAGACCTACCATGATTGGGCTCGCGATGTCCGTCGATGCAATGATCATTCCACTTTTGGACAACCTACCAATGCTTCTCAAATCAGGTAATTTCTTCCATATCAAAAGAAAATGGGAGTTTTGCACACCTAATATCTCGCAGGAGCGTCTGGGATTTTCACTTATTCTATTAGCGCATTGTTTAAAAAGGCAGATAAGAAATATATACATTTCTAGTTATTAATTACAAGTTTTTATTATTTATATCGCGACTATGAGGGGAAATGGGTGAAAAAAGGAGCATTGATGGATCGCTATTTAACACGAGGGGTTGCATAAATGTGTGAAACAAGCGGAAATGTCGTAACCAAAGTGGATAATTGTTTTGTTAATTTTGTAAAACATTTAACTCTAAAACTGTCAACATGTGCCTGAAGGCGGCAAATGATAAAGTTGGGCATTTGACATGAAACTGTTTATTTAAAGATTTAATGATGCCGGAAGAAACGTGTTCTGTAAAGGATCATTTTTACCTAGAATTTTAAATAAAAATATCCATAAACTCAATGCCGTCTTTAAAATAGCGAATTTTTATCGTTTCATCTTCATTACTCAAGGTTTCCTATCTATTGGAAGTAACTCAGTGTGAATTTCTGTGTCAGTTCCTTCATAAGTACATTCTATATTTAGATTATTCTTTAATATGTAAAGAAAGCGCTCTCATTTGAAAGTACAATTGACATATAGACAGGTACACCTTTGTAGAATTTCAAAACACCTTTTTTTCTCCTGAAATATTTCGATGTTGATAATTATTATCTACCTGTCAGAAGACGTGGAATCCATCATGATTATAGAAATAGTAAACATGTATAACTTTCGAGGAAATTCATTAAAAAATTAATATTAATGACTATTTTGTTTTCATTATTGAGAAAAGTACATTTTGTTGAAACATTTTCTTAGGTAAACCTAAACTTGATATGAACAAGAACGTAACTGACAACGGCAATATAATGAGTTCACCAAATCATCAAAAGACACCCAACAACATCATGGACAAAGAAAACAACATGGGACCTGGCTCGCCCATCAAACAGAACGTGCCCAGTATGCCTCATATACCAAAAATGCCATGTATGCCGAAAATGCCCCCTAATTCCACCAAAATGCCCATGGAGAAAAACGGTATGGACTATCAGGCCAAATTCATGATGGCGATGGAGGGATTTTCTGCATCGTGTGCAGCGTCCGTTGTTAAGGCATTTGACCTCAGCCAACACAGATCTGCAGTCGATCTTGGTGGTAAGGATAATGATAAATATTTTAACCTTCAAAAAATGCTTTTCCATTGCATTCCATGTCACAATTTCATTGATTTTTTTTTAATTAATGCATTAAACCTGGAAGATTGTAAATAATCTAATATCCGATGATCTGTGCATGAAAACAAACTGACAGTTCTCTACCTTTTAAAAATAAAAATTTAACCCCCTTTATTGCATTACTATTGGTAATTGAATGAGATATGATGATTAAAGTCAAGAGCCTTCCCACGCAATAAACCACATCAAAACTTTATGCATTTTACAAAATGCTTCCGCAATTAGATTCAAATCACACATGTAGGTAAATGCATACAGCGTGCATTTCCGTCGATAGCTCGAAAATTACTAACGGGAAAAATAAGTGAAAACTGTAATGGACAAAAATAAAACGAATCCCTGTTCTCATCTAAGCATTGCTTAGCAGCAAATCGCTCTCATAAAACTCGTGTTGACTGACATTACGTAGACAAGGAAGAATATTCTAGTTAATGACATACTGACCCTCTTGGCGTGCACAAACTGCCACAGGAAAAAGAAACCTCATTGGTCAGATATCAACAGCACATGGTTTTTTCTGCAAGATTCATAAATAGCTCACGTAATTATCAACATTCAAACAGATTTGTGGTGTGTTGAAGCGCGGTGGGTTTTTTTTTTTTGTTTTTTTTTCTATTTAACTTTCATGTGTGGCGGGGGTGAATAGATCTTATAGTCCATCAATAAACATCAAATCGAATTTTAAACATGTAACCACATATATGTTGAAAATACCTACACAAATGTACACATTCATTTTGCCATATCTTCAGTTTTCATATATCGCACAGCGTCTTCAAAGATATTTGACCTATCATTATATAACTATAGTCTGATAAGTACCACTGGTTTTCAGGTGGACCAGGTAGAATCTCATATGAACTGGCCAATACTTATCCTCACATGAAGATCACAGTCTTTGATCTTCCCCCAGTCATTCAAGTGGCGCAGAAGATGCAGCACCCATGTTCACAGGGCCAGGTTTTCTTCAAGGCTGGTGAGTTTTAACACATCGCGCCCATTCTGCTAACAAAGAACAATTAATAGTTCACAAATATAGCATCACTTTAAAACAGACATATTAAATCAATTTATGTTAAATCTCAAAACCGACTTCGTCAAATTTGCTCTCTTTGTAAATGTTGATTTATCAATCAAGAACTCTGTGACAATTTTTTTTAGGAAATTTCTTCGAAGACGACTTACCATCTGCCGACCTCTATTTGTTGGGTCATGTCATTCATGGTTTCGACTTGAAGGGTATCGACAGACTTCTTCAAAAAGTGTACACAAAACTCCCCCCAGGTGAGAGTCGAAAGAAAATGCAGGTCCCCGACCTGTTCGAATCATGTGGTAGAAAGTAACATGCAGTTTTTCTTGATATTTTGAACATTATTGTTTGACCGGATTTTTTTTTTATTTCATTTGAAGGTGGATCAGTTCTAGTTATGGAAAAGATTCTAGCAGAAAATCGAATGGAACCAGAACTTGCCGTCACAAATGACTTTGTGATGACTCTCCTTTCACAAGGACAAGAGAGGACCTTATCCGATTATCAGAAACTCTTTTCTAAGCATGGTTTTGTCAATCTGCAATTCAAACACATAGATGGTCTAAATTATTATGACGTCATGCTCTTGAAGAAACCGTTTTAACTTGGCATCACTTGAGAAAATCCAACTATTTGCAATCAAATGACTTTCATGAGATCTGTTTTTGTACTTTTCAACCTTTTGATGAAGAGATGAAACTGACGAATCGTCCAAGCTTTTCACAGGCGTAATATTTCGAGTTTATGCGGTTTATCTTTAGAAAGATGAATAGACCTTCTCTGTATTAATGATTCTTTCGAGTTGGTGTGTGCATAATTGTGTCACCGTTTACATACTGGGTGAAGCATTTAAACTTGGAGCACATTTGTTTCAATGCCTAAAGTACAAGCTGTTTTGAACAGTTGCAGGGGTTGAAATACAATACGTTTTTTACACAAGCTGAATTTTTGTCACGTGATCTCATGTCAAGGCAATGTAACTTACAATGTAAGTATAGCAATGTTTAAAACTTAATGGCGACAAATCACACACAGCAAGGTGTAGGGTTTCCGAGAATTACGTGAAGTGATATATCTGTAGTCACGTGATATGATTTTTGCGATGCTGTCGGAAACTATTTCACAGTGGTTGATTTTGCAAAACATGTACATGTTTGAAATTGTTTCAAACATCGCCCTTCATCTTGTATCGATGGACCTGTCTTCACGCCAATTTCACACGTATTACTCTCGATGAACTCCTTGCAAACGCCAGTTCCCCCGAATCTCAAAATCCTGAATCAAAATAACTTATTTTTCTGAAGGGATCTTCAGAGTTACTCATACATAGCTGATCCAACATTTATGAACTGTAGGTATAAGCACTGTAGATATGATGATTTATCTATTTTGCACTGATGATGTTTACTATTGTGATATTGTCTCTGGTTATATATTTTCATCAAATATTGGCGTAGTTGTGTACATATTTATTGACACCAATTTCAAGATGTGATTTATTTACACAGTATCTCCTTGATTATTTATACTCCTGTTATTATTAATATTAATCATGTTATATGTTTGATGGACCAATCGTAAATTTTTGATTTTAATGTAGATCGCTGTTTTGTTTATTATTTACATAATTATTTGATCTGTTTCAATTTATTGTTATTACATTGTATATAACAATCAATGGACTAATATCCGAATAAAATTAATGAACTTTATACTGCAATTTCATTACTATAACCATGTGATGAAATAAATCATATCAAACAGTCAGATCTGTAGATAATGGAAAAGACCGGATATATGACCTTGACTTAGCAAAAAATGTCTTTGTAAAACACTGATGCCTCCGTAAGGCAACACAATAATTATGGTACCAAATGAAAGACCTTGTCACAAGGAATACACATATTCTTATTATCATCCATTAAAGTGCTACAGGCAAAGATGTAGTTTTTTAAAAGTATGTCAAGGTCATGATGTCAAAACCCGGGAATGCACATGCAAGATATGAATGGCCAAGGTTGAAGTTTTTGCAGACAGACAGAGAGACCAATAATAAATGCCCGGTATCTCCGATTTCGGCGCCATGTCACAAAATATTTGCATTCTTATGTATTTGACCTCTCTCTATATTAAAATACACAGGGTGGGGGGACTCTCGAAATGCATGATCCTCTATCCTAAATTTTAAACCAACTGGTTTTCTAATTTTCGGACGACTATCGTCGCCGGCTGAGTATCAGATATATTATGCTGTCCAATTGTAACCAAACGGTGTATCTAAATAACAATTGCACCTTTTTTTCTCGGTGTTTTCCATTCTCTTGCACAGAGTTGTCGGTCCTTTCTCTCCCTTACATCTCTGTCAACTCCCGTTTTACAAGATTTTTGTAAAACCATTGAAAGAATGGAAAAACACTACTTGTGACTTGTGAGTGTTCTTTACTTTGTAAACTATTAAAAAAGTAAATAATCAAATAACTTGTTTGTTATACCGGTATTGATTATAATTTTTTTAACGTTTAAACGCAAAATAGTCTCTAACAAACGTTTATTTAAAAATTAAACTTATAAGCAAAAATAACAAATAAGTTAATTGATAATTTTCTTTTTTAATATTTTACAAAGTAATGAACACTCATAATTAGTGTGTTTCCATTCTTTCAAAGGTTTTAAAAAATCTTGTAAAACGGGAGTTGACAGAGATGTACAAGGGGAGAAAGGACCGACAACTCTGTGCAAGAGAATGGGTGTTTTCGTCTGT
>CAJDSM010024142.1:15000-31913 GCA_903981925.1 Ostrea lurida | reverse complement strand
ATCAAGTCTTTCCATGTACAGCGGGGAGTGAATTTCACTCCCCGTTCTGATTGGTCGATCTGTTTAAATTACCTGTACTTAAAGTTGTTTTTTACTTAATTAAACAGATCGACCAATCAGAACCCGTTCTGAATTGGTCGATCTGTTTAAATTAACCCGTACTTAAAATTGTATTTACTTAATTTAAACAGATGACAATCAGAACGACCAATCTGTTTAAATTACTCGTACTTAAAGTTTGTTATTTACTTAATTTAAACAGATCGACCAATCAGAACGCAGAGTGATTTCACTCCACCCCTGTACATGGAAAGACTTATCGTCAGACAAAAACACCAAGCAAAGGTGCAATTGTTTTTTAGATACACCTTTAGTTACAATTTGACAGCATGACATTGAAAGTGAAGATATCTGCTACCCAGCTACTCGGCCGGCGACGATAGTCGTCCGAAAATTAGAACACAGTTGGTTTAAAATTTAGGGTAGATAATCTTGCGTTTCGAAATTCCCCCTTTAGAGTATTTTAATATAAAGAGGGGCGATTACATAAGATTGCAAATATTTCGTGATGAGCCCCTGTGCCTGCACTGTAAATGGAAGGGTTTATGGAGTGAATCTGTCGTTCTTGGTCTGTCCAAATATTTTACCCAAGATTTACAGTATTTCATAACCCGTGGAGATCCGGGTTAGAATAGTCCTTAGCATCCCTTGCGTGTCGTAAGAGGCGACTGAATGGGGGGGTCATTGGAATGGACCGCAAAACCGAGGCCCCGTGTCAAAGTAGGTGGGACGATAAAGATTCCTCCCTGCTCAAAGGTCTCTGAGCGCCGATCGCGAGCATAGGCTTAATTTTGCAGCCTTTTCATCGGCATTGGTGCGTCTCCATATGAGTGAAATATTTTCGTGGGTACGTAAAACAATAAATAATCAATCTTTGATATTGACATCATCATTTGTCTTGAACTGGTAAACAGACGACTAATATATTTCTTCTGTTTTGCAAAACAGCATGTGTAATATTCTGTATTAGTCAAATTCATATTTACACTCTTAGTATCCACTTTGTTTATCATAACGATCAACAAGATTTCGTAGGAAGAAAAGCAATTTGTCCTAAACTTTGTTTAAATCGAATTAAAAACGACAAATTAGATAGACAAGTATATAAAACCTAGTGGTTATGTGGTGTATGGAAGTAGTTATTTATTATTTACTTATTTTGTAAGGTAAATACTAAAAGCATTCCTACAATCAACCAAAGACTATTCATAACTTGAAGTTTATATTTCTAGACTGCTTAATGAAATGCGGTAACGGCGAATAATGGATTCCATTATTCATATGATGTTTTTCTAAAGCAGTGTAATTTAAAGATTTTAGAGAGGTCACATTGGGCTGGGGGGGGGGGGGTGTAGGAGGAGAACAGGTTCAATGGGTACTGTGTCTTTCCAGGTTCCGCACGTCTAGATCCTTCTCCGTGATTTTTTAGTCTGTGCACTCGAACTCAACGTAGATGCAACATCCGAGCTCGTTCAGTAAAATCAATTCTCGGTTTCAAATCCAACTGTTTGTCCAAGTCAGACGAAACTAGAAATGTTTCAGAAACGTATCTGCCCCTCCCCGGAGCAAATACCAAAATGGCTATTCCTGTTCAAGGTATTATGAAATTGGTGCATTGTAAAGGCAAAACTAATCATTAATCAAGACCATTTCATCATGCTTAGATGTCAAAAGTTTGAACCAAACTAAAAACCAGATATGACAATCTTTAGCAGTTTGACGTTGGTCAAACGGATTGACCTTGATCTTTGGCCATGTGACTTGAAATCAATAGGGAGTATCTCCACTCTATGGATAGCCCTGTACAAAGTTTGGTTGTTATCAAGCAAAGGAGTCAAAAGATACAAGGGACAATACATGATTAAGACATTGTTTTGACTTTGACAATGTGACCTGAAAATCAATAGGGATCCTACTCTCTAGAGGGAAACCTCTGTACCAAGTTGGTTGCTAACAGCAAAGGGGTGAAGACGATATTGAGCAGATAACACATAAGGTTACAGTTTGACCTTACCCTTTGACCATATGACTGTATATCAATAGGGATCAATACATTTCTGAGGGCAACCCCCGGGGGGCAACCCCTGTATCAAGTTTGGTTATCAAGTAAAGGGATTAGATTGAGCGGATAACACAATACCTGGGGTTAAGACCAGTGCTTTGACCTTGACCTTTGTGACCTGCAAATCAATAGGGTTCATCTACTCTCTAAGGACAACCACTGTACAAGTTTGTTTGTTACTAAAGCAAGGGGTCAAGAGTATTGAGCGGACAAACACGTGGGATTAAAATCAGTGGTTTGACCTTGTGACCTGAAAATCAATAGGGATCATCTACTCTATGAGGACAATCCTATGCCAGTTGGGTTGATTTCAAGCAATGTGTCAACACGATATTGAGCATATAACACCAACACATGGTGTTAAAGACCAGCGGTTTGATCTTGACCTTTAACCTTGTGAATTGAAAATCAATAGGGATCTTTTTACTTTCTAAGACAACCCCTGTACCAAGTTTGGTTGTTATCGAGTAAAGGGTCAAAAGATAATGAGCGAACAACACCAACACATATGGTTAAGCCAGTGTTTGACTTTTGGCCTTGTCACCTGAAATCAATAAGGATCATCTACTCTCTAGGACAACCCCTGTACAAGTTTGGTTGTTATAAAGTAAAGGGATCAAGGATATTGAGTCAGACAACAACACATGGGGTAAGGCTTTGACATTGGCTTTTGAGTTTGTGGCCTGAAAACTAGGGATCATTACCCTCTAGGGACAATCCCTGTACCAGTTTGATGTTATCAGAAAAGATATTGAGCGGACTACACATGGTTTACAAAACGACCGATCGACGACAAACAATATGCACCCTCTTTTTTCAAAGGGGGAGGGGGGGGCATGATAGACATCCTGTAGTTGTCGGCCACGAACGAACATTCTGAATTTGAAGTTCAAGCAATTCTTCACAACTTTCTTTCAGCAGTCACAGGTGTATGATATGACTTCTCTATTCAAATTAGGGCCCAGGAGCCTTGTTTCATCAAAGGTCGTACGCCCAGCGTACTTTACGCCGGCGTAGTCCGGACTAACACAAAATCTAAGACCATTCAATGTTTCATCAAAGAGCGTACATTACCCGACTTTAAGTTAAACCAATTTTCACCCTGGTCAGAAAATAGACCTAAATATTGGCGTAAGCCTCTGATAGCCTAAATATGGGCGTAAGTCTACGACCTTTGATCGAAAAGGCTCCAGGGACATAACTGATCACATTTACAATACAGTCCAAATGTATTGGTGTTCATATCTATATTCATGGAGATTAACGGAACACTCATCAATATTTATGGGAGTGAACCCGTGGGGGTCCGGGTTAGAATAGGTCCCAGCATTCCTTGCGTTGTCGATAGAGGCGACTGAATGGGGCGGTCATTCGGATTAGACCGGAAAATTCTAGTCCCGTGTCACAGCAGGCGTGGCACGATAAAGATCCTTCCCTGCTCAAATGCCCTGAGGCCGAGCATAGGCCTAAATGATGTCTCCATATGAGTGAAAAATTCTCGACGGGACGTAAAACAATATAAATATGGGAATGCCATACGCTGATGGCAACTCAGCTGAAAGTCTTATTTTTGTAATTATAATGATACAGTACATGTGTAGGTAGCAAGAGACACGTGCTATAGTACAGGATCAGTCCAGTGGTGAAATATACACTTCTACAAAAACAAACATAAACAATATTAACAACACAATATCTAGTATACCTCACATATTTTTGAAATTTAAACTGTTTAGGTATTGCAAACATTCCCATCCAAAAACAGTCGTGAATATATTTAATAAGATCTGTTTAAATTAACTCGTACTTAAAGTTGTTATTTACTTAATTTAAACAGATCGACCAATCAGAACCCCGTTCTGATTGGTCGATCTGTTTAAATTAACCGTACTTAAAATTGTTATTTACTTAATTTAAACAGATCGACCAATCAGAACGACCAATCTGTTTAAATTAACTCGTACTTAAAGTTGTTATTTACTTAATTTAAACCAGATTCGACCAATCAGCAACGCAGAGTGATATTCACTCCACCCCTGTACATGGAAAGACTTATCGTCAGACAAAAACACCAAGCAAAAAGGTGCAATTGTTTTTTAGATACACCTTTTAGTTACAATTTGACAGCATGACATTGAAAGTGAAGATATCTGCTACCCACAGCTACTCGGCCGGCGACGATAGTCGTCCGAAAATTAGAACACCAGTTGGTTTAAAATTTAGGGTAGATAATCTTGCGTTTCGAAATTCCCCCTTTAGAGTATTTTAATATAAAGAGGGGCGATTACATAAGATTGCAAATATTTCGTGATGAGCCCCTGTGCCTGCACTGTAAATGGAAGGTGTTATAAGGAGTGAATCTGTCGTTCTTGGTCTGTCCAAATATTTTACCCAAGATTTACAGTATTTCATAACCCGTGGAGATCCGGGTTAGAATAGGTCCTTAGCATCCCCTTGCGTGTCGTAAGAGGCGACTGAATGGGGCGGTCATTCGGAATGGACCGCAAAAACCGAGGCCCCGTGTCAAAGTAGGTGTGGCACGATAAAGATTCCTCCCTGCTCAAAGGTCCTGAGCGCCGATCGCGAGCATAGGCTTAAATTTTGCAGCCTTTCATCGGCATTGGTGACGTCTCCATATGAGTGAAATATTTTCGGTGGTACGTAAAACAATAAATAATCAATCAATTTGATATTGACATCATCATTTGTCTTGAACTGGTAAACAGACGACTAATATATTTCTTCTGTTTTTTGCAAAACAGCATGTGTAATATTCTGATATTAGTCAAATTCATATTTACACTCTTAGTATCCACTTTGTTTATCATCAACGATCAACAAGATTTCGTAGGAAGAAAAGCAATTTGTCCTAAACTTTGTTTAAATCGAAATTAAAAACGACAAATTAGATAAGACAAGTATATAAAACCTAGTGGTTATGTGGTGTATGGAAGTAGTTATTTATTATTTACTTATTCTGTAAGGTAAATACATACAAGCATTCCTACAATCACAGACAAAGACTATTCATCACTTGAAGTTTAATATTTCTAGACTGCTTAATGAAAATGCAGGTAACGGCGAATAATGGATTCCATTATTCATATGATGTTTTCTAAAGCAGTGTAATTTAAAGATTTTAGAGAGGTCCCAATTGGGCTGGGGGGGGGGGGGGGGGGGGGGGGGTGTAGGAGGAGAACAGGTTCCAATGGGTACCTGTGTCTTTCCAGGTTCCGCACGTCTAGAATCCTTCTCCGTGATTTTTTAGTCTGTGCACTCGAACTCAACGTAGATGCAACATCCGAGCTCGTTAACAGTAAAATCAATTCTCGGTTTCAAATCCTCACTGTTTGTCCAAGTCAGACGAAACTAGAAATGTTTCAGAAACGTACATGCCCCCTCCCCCGGAGCAAAATCCAAAATGGCTATTCCTGTTCAAGGTATTATGAAATTGGTGCATTGTACAAGGCAAAACTAATCATTAATCAAGACCATTTCATCATGCTTAGATGTCAAAAGTTTGAACCAAACTAAAAACCAGATATGACAAATCTTTAGCAGTTTGACGTTGGTCAAACGGATTGACCTTGATCTTTGGCCATGTGACTTGAAAATCAATAGGGAGTATCTCCACTCTATGGATAGCCCCTGTACAAAGTTTGGTTGTTATCAAGCAAAGGAGTCAAAAGATACAAAGCGGACAATACATGAAATTAAGACCATTGTTTTGACTTTGAACAATGTGACCTGAAAATCAATAGGGATCCTACTCTCTAGAGGGAAACCTCTGTACCAAGTTTGGTTGCTAACAAGCAAAGGGGTGAACGATATTGAGCAGATAACACATAAGGTTAACAGTTTGACCTTACCCTTTGACCATATGACCTGTATATCAATAGGGATCAAATACTTTCTGAGGGCAACCCCCGGGGGGCAACCCCTGTATCAAGTTTGGTTATCAAGTAAAGGGATTAGATTGAGCGGATAACACAATACCTGGGGTTAAGACCAGTGCTTTGACCTTGACCTTTGTGACCTGCAAATCAATAGGGATCATCTACTCTCTAAGGACAACCACTGTACAAAGTTTGTTTGTTATCAAGCAAAGGGGTCAAGAGATATTGAGCGGACAACACGTGGGATTAAAATCAGTGGTTTGACCTTGTGACCTGAAAATCAATAGGGATCATCTACTCTATGAGGACAATCCCTATGCCAAGTTGGGTTGATTTCAAGCAATGTGTCAAACGATATTGAGCATATAACACCAACACATGGTGTTAAAGACCAGCGGTTTGATCTTGACCTTTAACCTTGTGAATTGAAAATCAATAGGGATCCTTTACTTTCTAAGACAACCCCCTGTACCAAGTTTGGTTGTTATCGAGTAAAGGGGTCAAAAGATAATGAGCGAACAACACCAACACATATGGTTAAGACCAGTGCTTTGACTTTTGGCCTTGTCACCTGAAAATCAATAAGGATCATCTACTCTCTAAGGACAACCCCTGTACAAGTTTGGTTGTTATAAAGTAAAGGGATCAAAAGATATTGAGTCGACAACACCAACACATGGGGTTAAGGCTTTGACATTGGCTTTTGAGTTTGTGGCCTGAAAATCACTAGGGATCACCTACCCTCTAGGGACAATCCCTGTACCAGTTTGATGTTATCAAGCAAAAGATATTGAGCGGACTACACATGGTTTACAAAAAGACCGATCGACCGACAAAACAATATGCACCCTCTTTTTCAAAGGGGGAGGGGGGGGGCATGATAGACATCCCTGTAGTTGTCGGCCACGAAACGAACATTCTGAATTTGAAGTTCAAGCAATTCTTCACAAACTTTCTTTCAGCAGTCACAGGTGTATGATATGACTTCTCTATTCCAAATTAGGGCCCAGGAGCCTGTTTCATCAAAGGTCGTACGCCCAGCGTAACTTTACGCCAGGCGTAAGTCCCGGACTAACACAAAATCTAAGACCAATTCATGTTTCATCAAAGAGCGTAACATTACACCGACTTTAAGTTAAACCCAAATTTCACACCTGGTCAGAAAATACGCCCGACTAAATATTGGCGTAAGCCCTCTGACTAGCCTTAAATTAGGGCGTAAGTCTACGACCTTTGATGAAACAGGCTCCAGGGACATAATGAACATACATTTACAATACAGTCCACAAATGTATTGGTGTTCATATCTATATTCAATGGAGATATACGGAACACTCATCATTATTATGGGAGTGAACCCGTGGGGGTCCGGGTTAGAATAGGTCCCCAGCATTCCCTTGCGTGTCGTAAGAGGCGACTGAATGGGGCGGTCATTCGGATTAGACCGGAAAATTCTAGGTCCCGTGTCACAGCAGGCGTGGCACGATAAAGATCCTTCCCTGCTCAAATGCCCTGAGTGCCGAGCATAGGCCTAAATGATGTCTCCATATGAGTGAAAAATTCTCGAGCGGGACGTAAAACAATATAAATATGGGAATGCCATACGCTGATGGCAGACTCAGCTGAAAAGTCTTATTTTGTAATTATAATATGATACAGTACATGTGTAGGTAGCAAGAGACACGTGCTATAGTACAGGATCAGTCCAGTGGTGAAATATACACTTCTACCAAAAAACAAACATAAACAATATTAACAAACAAAATATCTAGTATACCTCACATATTTTAGAAATTTTAAACTGTTTAGGTAATTGCAAAACCTTCCCATCCAAAAACTCGTGAAATATTTAATAAGACTGTAGGTACATGAAGATAAAAACAATTTTACTTGATGCGGCATACATGTACATTACA
Organism: Ostrea lurida; assembly: GCA_903981925.1. Taxonomy (NCBI): domain Eukaryota; kingdom Metazoa; phylum Mollusca; class Bivalvia; order Ostreida; family Ostreidae; genus Ostrea; species Ostrea lurida. Next base: position 23,979 of record CAJDSM010024142.1, on the reverse strand, counting down.
TCCCTATAGTGAAATTGTTTGTGTCATATTTTGGTGTTACATATACATAGGGTTGTCCTAATATTGCAAAACAATCTGCTTGAAAGCATACCACTGGTTTACATGCATATACAAGTTCATTCGCAAAGCCCCAGTCACACTGTCACGTTTCGGCGTCTAAGTTTCACTACGTTTGAAAACGCCACGTTTCGTGACAAAGTTGTGCCGTTTTAAATTGTCCGTACATTTCGCTAGGGTTTCCTACGTTTGCTTACGTTTTACTACGTAGCGCTAGGGATTATCCGGTTTTCTATGAGTTATCATGCTGCCTTTTTACTAGGTTTTGATACGTTTTATCACGTATTTGTACGTTTCGTCACGTATAGACCACGTTTTATCCCGACTACGTTTACTCCCGTATAGCTAGGTTTTAGTAGGTTTGAGCCAAGATCCACTACGCTTTCCCACGATTAATTACGTTATCCTACGTATTTGCGTTTAAACCGTGGATTGTTTCTTTAGCATCAGCTACGTTTTTATTACGCATTTCTACGTATTGTGTACGTTTTTCTACGTTTGATTTTTTGCCCACGTTTGTATTGTGCAGACCAATATAAACGGGATCGATGAAGGATTGATCTACGTATAGCCACGTATATAGCCGTTTCATTTACGCATCGATACGTTTTCCTACGATTATAGGGGCGCCGTGTCGTTGTTAAAACTTGGTAAAATGGGTCGGCTAAAACGTGAAACTGTAAATGGGGCATTAACGAGACGTATACAAACGTAATAATAGCTACACAAAACGTAATGAAACCTGACTATGCTTGTCCTAAAACGGGCAATAACGTACAAACACCTATCAAAATGTAACAGAAACGTACAAAACGTATTTTTAAAAACGTATCAAATAAAATCACTCACGTTTCTCTACGCATCAGCTGCGCTTTACGCATTTCTACGTATCGTGTACGTTTCTGTCCTTTTTTCTATGTTTCATCTACGTTTGATTTTTTTTGCCCACGTTTATATTGAGCAGACCAATATAATTGGGATCGGTGAAGGATTGATCTACGTATAGACACGTATATAGCCGTTTCATTTACGCATCGATACGTTTTCCTACGTATATAGCAGTTGTGCTACGTTTTTAAAACGGGGTGCCCGAAACGTGACAGTGTGACTGGGACTTAAAGCATGCTATGGTTGCAAACCAAATTAAAAACACCTGCCTGGAGGTTATAAAACTTTTTTTGAGCACGCTTTGATACTTAGACTCAAGCTCCGTGATCTGAATTGTCACAAAACTTTGATAAAATCATTGTCATAGTCAAATGGAGTTTTTCAGGTATGCTTTGGAGATTGCTCAAAGTCATGCTTAAAACAAACATGGTTGTGCATAGATAAATATATCAGCACAGTGTATGAGTTTGAGTATGAGTACGGTAAAGGTTTTATAACCTATAGGTCAGGTGTACGTTCCAATAAACAAGAATCGATGTCCTTGGTATCATTTCTACGCTTGTTGTCCTTTAAGTTACTCTCAGCCACACACAAAAGTCCTTAGTCACGAGAGTATCTGATCTGTCTTGAGTTTTACACCATACAAATATTTTGAAAGTACACCATACACCTGGAAATGTTATTGGGTAGAAGACAATGCATATCAATTTCAGAACATTATCTAATCTTGACGCCAACTGAACTACTGACCCTGAATTATAATTTAAAGTACACTCCATCCAAATCTTAAATCCGGTATGTCTGATGCTAGTACTTCAAAGTCAAAGCAGACACATGCAAGATTGTGACCATTTTCGTTTTGTCGTTCATTTATCGAAGAAACTTTTAATTAACTTTGCATTTGATATTTATTTTTGTGATCGAATTGTTACAGATATTTGAGAAATCCCGTCTTGAATTACGGTGACATAATTTCGCAAGATTCTGACACGATCGTTGACTGACAAATTTGTAATAAATTTTTCACAACAGATATCGGTTAAATATTTCATTGCAATTCTGTCAAGAAACAATCAACAAAGTGCAATATCATCACAATGTTGTTGTTTTCCTGTTTTAGGTAACTAGATTACGAAGGGATTGTGTTCGTTTGTGAACGTCAAAAGAAAAGAAAATCGTATTGATATTTTGTATTTCTGAAATTTTTTTTCTCTCGTTTTTTTTTTGTGTTTTTTTTTTTTTTTTTGCGGAAAGAAAACAACAACCTTCAACTATCTTACACACCTAAAATGAATTTGTTAACAGTCGATTTATACGACTCTACATTCAATTCGAAATTAAACTTAATTAATACACTTGCATTAATTATCGTAACAAGGTAATCTGTGAAATATTAACATCAAGTTCCGTAAATTTTCTGTGGGCACTATCGCGATATATCATCACCTCGGCAGCTACGTGCGAAACAAATGTCTTTTTCTCAAAGGATTGTAGGTGTTTTGTTTCCATATATAAATTAGCAGTTAATGCCAGCATTTAAGACAGTCTTCATTCTACATCCTGCGATTATAAGAGAAACCATTAGAGGTGACGCGAGTCCGCTCTATTGGTGGTGCGGTTATTTGAGAGTTTTATGCGGCTGTTGACTTGATAGCTTGCCATTAATATGAAACCCATTAACATATCTTAAATTGTGTTAACATTTAATAAAGCTTTACAGTCATTGTGTGTATTCGACAATTTGAGAAATATCAAACTACTTTTGCAAGTATTTGACAATTTTAGTGTCTCATGTTAGATGGGAATCCAGAATTACCATAAATGAATTACATAAGAATACAATACTTTACATCTACCGAATGCATACAGCTAACGAAGTTTAATATTTATAGTGATCAGCATTTTGACTTCACAAAATAAACTTTGCCTTGTCAGAAGCACCAATGACATACAAATGAATCAGATCTAGGTTTGATTTACCGTTATCGAACTAGCTGATTACACCTATTGATTTGTTGGTTTGTTGGACTTTTTTGTTTGTTGGGTTTTTTTGTCTGTTAGTTGTTTTTTTTGGGGGGGGGGGGTGTTTTGTTTTTATTTATGTTTGTTTTTTCGTTTTTTTTTTTTTTTATCCTTGCTTTTTGTTGCATAACTTGCATTAAATTTCATTTTTTTTTTATTTGGGAGGGGTTTTTTTTGTTGTTGTTTTTGTTTGTTTGTTTGTTTGTTTGATTTTTTTTTTCATTCAATCTACTCGGACATTGCTTCATTTTAAGTCCAAAAGACAATGATTAAAAGCGGTCTAAGCATATCATTCCTGACTAATTCTTGAAGGTAACTAGATGCGCAAAAATGTATTCTATGTCCTACGGTTATTTGACAATGTAAATTAATCACAATTAGCTATCTCTCCCCCTATTTGTCTATCTCTCTTATACACCCCCATTTTATGAACACTGGCCATTTATCAGAGATTTTAGGAGTGCTACAATTAAATAATGATAGCCCATTTTAAGTCAAAATGCAATAAGGTCGGATTGAAGGGAAAATACGTTTGACCAATGCAGTATATTTCACAAATTATTTGCGACCCGTGGAAGCGCGGGGAAATTCGAGATAATTAGTCGCTGGCAAAAAATACCACGGCAAGATAGAATTTGTACCTTGTGCAACTATGAAATAGGTGGCGAATATCATTATCTATTCATATGTAAAGATGCAGGAATTGCTAATTGTAGGAAAAAACTTATTCCAAACTTCTACCGTCAAAACCCAAATACGCTTAAATTCAAACTGCTGTTTAATTTACATAGTAGAAAAATCTTATATAACATTATATAAATAATGACTGCAAGAGAGGGTTACAGTGGAAATTGTCACCCTGAGAAAACTGTTGTTGACCGAGGTTTTCAAGGGGTGACTATTTCCACTGTAACTCTCTTGCAGTCATTATTTATTATATTATACTGAATGTCATGAATTACAAATTCTAATGCAACTGTTTTGATCAAATTGACCCAATGTACTGTGTAAATGCTCACTAAATTAACTAGATGGAAAGCTTTCGATTGTGACGTCATAATACTGTGACGCAAAAACATAACGTCAAGCATAAACATTGCAAAACTTGACTACTAAGTAAGATGTAAACATCAAGAATGCTTAGCTCTCATTGTGATTTGCGACCATTAATGCTGATTTACATGTAGCAATTACAAACATCCGTTTTACCGGCTCCGCTTATGCACACTAGAATGGTGAACCGTACGCGCATAAATTTAGCGCAGTCAACATTTTTTGGAATATCACCCGTTGTCAAGCAATGTGGACCGTTGTTACGTTCTCACACACTGTGGGGCGCGGTTTTATCATTCAGCGGGTGACAGTCTATTTTATCAAAGGTTTCTCAACCAATCAGAATCAAGTATTTTACATGAAAGTATAATATATATGTATATTTCTTAGAGTATTAATGGAGAGCGTTGGTTCTCTAAGTTGATAATTTGATTTGATAAGATGTATATTACTATGCACATGCATAATATATTTGCACATTTGTTAACAAGTTTTATATTTCTCTACACTCTGCATATGCAAAGTTATGAAATCTGATTCGTTTGACGAAAATGGAAGATAACGAGCATTGATCGATATCATACATGATACTCCTACAAAAATACAGAATTAAGAGTAGGGCAAACAGGACCCCTGAGTATATCAGAGGTGGGATCAGGTGTCTACGAGAAGTAAGCATCCCCTGTCGACCGGTCTCACTCCGTAGTCAAAATCAGTATATAAATTATAGTACGACCTAACTTGTTTTTATATTCTTACGAGGCAGAATTTATTTCAAAAGTCTTTGCATGAGAAGAAAAATCTCTATGGCCTTCAACTCAACGTTTAGATATATCGACGACGTTTTATCTATTAAGCAATAATCATTTTCATTCATATGTTGATCTGATATATTCTAGTGAACTAGGAATAAATTACACCAGTCTTCCACATCTGCTTCGTATTTTGATTTGTTACTGATACTTTCATGTAAAATACTCGAATCTGATTGGACAAGGAACAGTTGACAAAACATGCTGTTTCCCTCTGGGAATAGAAAACACGCCCTCCAGAGTGATAGTATCTAGCAACGAGAAACAGTACTTGACGACGGGTATGAAAAATTGTTACATGCGTCAAGTTTATGCGCGTACGGTTCGTCGTAGATTGTTAGACGACGTCGTTTGAGCGTTTGTGATAAACGCATATACGAAACAACTAATGACAATGATCAAAGTCAACAGACGAAACGGTTTGTTGTTTTTATAACATTCAGTATAACAAAATAAATATTGCATATGGTTGAGGGTAACATTGAAAATTTTCACCACTCGAAAACCATTGTCAACCTCGGCTGCGCCTCGGTTGACAATACTTTTCTCGGGGTGAAAATTTTCAATGTTACCCTCAACTACATGCAATATTTATATATTAATTTCATTGAATATATAGATGCTAACGGCAAAATAACCTAGCTTTGGGACAAATGGGATGAATTCAGCTTTTCCATTGTCAAATTCCCATATTTATGTAGTAATGTTCCATTATCACCTGCTCATTTGATGTTTTAAAATGTCTCACAACTGATTCGATACGCAAATGCTTATTCTACGTACGATCAGTTTTTAAATCGACTCGGGCTACTGCCAAACAAGATGAAGTTACAGGGGTTTCAACAGTCTCGTTTAAAGTCAGCATTTCGCAAATTCTAAGGTCGTTATTTTAATTCAAATATTTTCATTGAGCAACTCAATAGAATTGGACAACAGGTGTAGTCTTTAAGTCCTCTCCCACTGGTCGTTATAACGATACAACCTGTCAAATGCTGTCTAAAGAGTTCCATACCAATTGTTTAGTCATTCTTTATATACTGATTTTAACTACTGATTACTCCGTTTACCTGATCAAGATCTAGATATAGGCTGACGGCGTGTGTGACCGGTCACAGGGGATGCTTACTCCTCCTAGACACATGATCAGTTTTTGCCCAACTCTAGATTTTATATTACTTATAGGCGTTATGAAATTGATCACTGTTCGTTGAAACATCCTTAACCAGAATCATTGTAGTGTCTGTAGAATAATCCTCTATCTCCCCTCACCCAAGTCATAATGTTTGCACTAATAATCTTCCTCTTTCCAGATCGTGCATGTTTCCGGTAGGATCTTCCATCTGAAATCGTTACCTAGATAAGATCATACACAGGTTTTTCATGCACATAGCGGTACCTTTACCAGTCAAATGTGGAGTGCCTACACGAATTGTTGCTTCCTCTACTGTTTAGGTACCATCTATCAAAACACATCCAGAAAGTTGATTGTAAGTAACCATGTCTCTTAGCCACATCTTTTAACCACATCAACGCGACAACCAGAGTTCCGTAATACTTGAACTCAAATTTTTACCGATACTCCTACGCACATACATTGAGGGTGTGTGTCCACAGATAACTTTTACCTGCCCATCTGTGGCACAGCACTCTATCAATCTATCTGTGAGTATTCATATTGCATTGAATTTACATACTGTTGATCTGAAAGCGACATAGATTTCATTGGGATTTTCAACAGGCTTTTGAACACTGGAATTACATTTAATTTGTACACAATTCAGCTCGTGGTACATATAATAGTGTTTAATGAAATGAAATATCTTTTGCTTGGAGTAACAGTGTCTTGAAATATGCCAACCTATTCCATACCGAACACATTAGTCATTTTTACTGGGTTGATTTTTTTGTATGATTGGATTCTTTCTGAAAATTTTGTATTTCTTTACCGAATGAAGACTAATTATGAACTTCAATATGCAAATCTGCTACATTCCTTTTTAGCTCACCTGAACCGAAGGTTTCAAGTGAGCTTTTCTGATCACCTGTTGTCCGTCGTCTGTCCGTTCTGTCGTTAACTTTTCACATTTCGACTTCTTCTCAAAGAATCACTGGGCCAAATTCAAACCAAACTTGGTACAAATCATCCTTGGGTGAAGGGATTCAAGTTTGTTTCAAATGAAGGACCAGGCCCCCTTCAAAGGGGAAGATAATCACGAAAATGCAAAAAATAGGGTGGTGTCATTTAAAAATCTTCTCAAGAACCACTGGGCCAGGAAAGCTGAAATTTATATGGAAGCTTCCTGATATAGAGGAGATTCAAGTTTGTTCAAATCATGACCCCTGGGGGTACGATGGGCCACCAATAGGGATCAAAGTTTTTACATATGATTATATAGGGAATCTTTAAAAATCTTCTTAAGAATCCACTGGACCAGGAAAGCTTGAAATTTATATGGAAGCTTCCTGATATATAGAGGAGATTCAAGTTTGTTCAAATCATGACCCCCGGTGGTACGATGGGCCACAATAGGGGATCAAAAGGTTTTTAAAACATATGATTATATAGGAAAAATCTTTGAAAAATCTTCTTCTCAAGAACCACTTGACCAGGAAAGCTGAAATTTATATGGAAGCTTCCTATATAGAGGAGATTCAAGTTTGTTCAAATCATGACCCCCGGGGTACGATGGGGCCACAACTAGGGTCAAAGTTTACATATGATTATATAGGGAAAATCTTAAAAATCTTCTTCTCAAGAACCAATGGGCCAGGAAAGCTGAAATTTATATGGAAGCTTCCTGATAAAGAGGAGAGATTCAAGTTGTTCAAATCATGACCCCCGGGGTACGATGGGGCCACAATAGGGGATCAAAGTTTTACATATGATTATATAGGGAAAATCTTTAAAAATCTTCTTCTCAAGAACCAATTGGCCAGGAAAGCTGAAATTTAATATGGAAGAATTCCTGATAAGAGGAGATTCAAGTTTGTTTCAAATCAGGACCCCCGGGGGTACGATGGGGCCCAATAGGGGATCCAAACTTTTACATGCAGATATATAGGGAAAGTCCTTTAAAAATCTTCTTCCAAGAACCACTGGGCCAGGAAAGCTGAAATTTATATGGAATCTTTCCTGATATAGTGGAGATCAAGTTTGTTCAAATCATGACCCCCGGAGGTACGATGGGCCACAAATAGGGATGAATGTTTTACATGCAAATATATAGAGAAAATCTTTTAAAATCTTCTTCTCAAGAACCACTGGACCAGGAAAGCTAATATAGTGGAGATTCAAGTTTGTTTCAACATCATGACCCTAGGGCCCAATAGGGATCAAATAGTTTTACATGCAAGTATATAGAGAAATTCTTTAAAAATCTTTTTCATTGAAACCGAGGATGGTAATTTCCTGAAAGCTTCCTGATATGGAGTAGATTTAAGAGTTGGTTCAGATAATGCCTCACCTGACACTAGGTTAGATTTTAGTTTACAGTGGTAGCATTGCTAAATCCCAAACTACTGCTCTTCTTACTAAGTTCTTAGTGAAGCAGCTGTGCTCAGGTGAGCGATGTGGCCCATGGGCCTCTTGTTTGTTTTTTCTTCTTTTGTACGATTTCGCCAATCGTTTACTTAAACTGTTCAAAAACTTCTCGTTTAAACAAAAATTTCATACCATCACGTCAAGTTTTCGGACTTCCAGCCAAAGACAACCATTTCTATACCTAAATTTCGTCCTTAAATTTTTCTAAAACAATTTATTGCTGTTACAATAAATTAGGTTACTTAATTTTGGGGTACGAGCAAGGCTTGAAGTTCGCCCTGTGGGGGAATGTGCGTCCAGTTCCTATTTATTGGTATTTTATAATGTCCAATTGATGTTGAGAGTAAATTTTAATTTCAAACCTGGTCTTGATTGTCGCTCACCTAGATTCAAGTTACGAACATTTTTATAATTGAGATACATAATTTTTATTGCATATATCCATATGATTGATTTACTTATTAAGTGTTGTGCTTTGATTTTTGACCTTGCAAATTAATTAAAACAGTGACTGGATTTTAAGGGAAATTCAACTTGTACGCAAATTTAATTATTGGCATCAACCGGAACGGTTTAATTTGCATGACTTTATGATTCTATGGAATT
>CAJDSM010024142.1:0-10000 GCA_903981925.1 Ostrea lurida | reverse complement strand
GGGGTGATGTTAACAAAGTTTATACTGACTGATCTCTAGATATGGATATTTCCTTCTTCCATTTTTGTTGAAGCAACTATCTATAATGTTAAATAATCTAGTCTTTAATTCGTCGTGAGGAATGGTTGTGTAAAGCGTTGAGAAGTCATACTTTTGTTGTTGATCTGAGAAAAAGTCTGGGATTTCAAATTTACTAGAAGTTCTTCAGAGTTTTTCAGAATCCATATTTGATTTACACCACTTCTGGCATATGTTGTTGCACAAAACGTCTGAAGTTGCTCATTCAAAGCTGTGAATATTTTCGCGAGGAGTAAAGACAGGGGCTTGGTGGAACATTTACTAGATCCAGCAATGTAATCGGTTTGCAAGGATTTTTATGAAATTTGAAATCCAATATAAGTACGGTGATTCATATTCATCAGTCCCATTGACTGGGATATAAAATATCTTTAAAATCGAAACATGGTTTTGAAGAATGAGAAGTAAATATCTCTAGCTGTTGCCTTCAACTCAGAATTCAGATATATCGACAACTTTATACTCATTAACAATATTCATATTCACGTATGTTGATTTTATATATGTCAGTGAACTCGAATATCTGCTTCATATTCAGGTGTTTTATTGAACATACTTAGGTGTTCATGGCAAACTGGTAACTCAACTTTATAGCAAACGGGACGGGATGATTTCATCTTCTCCATCGTCAAAATCGTACATTTATGATCATGTAGCAATATATTCCATTATCACTTGCATATGGCGTTTATGTTTCTCAACTGATTGATCAACATAGATTTGTTTCATACCCATTATTGGACTGTCATTTTCGTACTAGATTTGACGACGGGTAATCCCGTATACTTAATTTCGACTAAGGGCTCACGGCGGGTGTGACCGGTCAGCAGAGAATGCTTACTCCTCCATGGCACCTGATCCTGCCTTCGCTTTTGTCGGAGGTCCGTGTTGCCCTACACTCGACATTGTATATATGTTTTGGGAAGATTATGATTATATTTAATACAATGTTTAACTTCGTCAATTTATTTTGTTTACACTTGTAATCTTTTAGATTTGATAGACAAAATAAGTTTTTCTTTAAACTAATGAATATACATTACCTATCATGTGTCACTTTACAACATATGACTTCGTGATAATTTGAAATCGCAAACAAGGTCATTGTAACGACCGTAAAATTTGCGAAATAATGACTTTAAAAGAGATTCGTTATAACCCTGCAACATCAGCTTTTTTGTAAGTAGTTGGCCTCGCTTTAAAAAGTTCCCATACGCATTGCATGCTTTTGCGTATCGAAATCAACTGGGAAACATACACACCACAAGCAGGTGATAATGGTACATTACTACATAGAAAAGCAAAGTTGACGATTGCAAAGTTAAAGTCATCACGCTTATCATATAATGTAGTTGTCAGTCTGCCATTAGAGTCAGTATTAAGTAAAATATCCAAATATGAAGCAGATATATCAGATTCTGTACATGTGGTGTCCTTTATTTCGAGTTCCTCGGGATATATCAAATGGACATGATTATGAAAATTATGATTGTTAGTTGATAAAACATCATCTATATATGTAAGATTTAAGGACACGGCAAGTTTTTTGTTTCTATTTATTTTAGAGACTGTGTTAAATTTCTGTTAAGATTTGATATGACGACAGCAGAACATGCACTATGTTGCATTTCTGATCGCTCTTACACTGCAATATTTTGAGCACGTCCACTAAAGAGTGTTTTTAACGAGTTATATACCGGTACTCTAGGTTTATCAGACATACAGACGACGGAACAGTCTTTGATATCAACGACCTGAAAAGTGAATTTGATGAAATATTTTTAACAATGTTTTTATAGCCGTAGACATTTTACATATCGGCAGGGTAGAGGACTAGACATCGAGCTGTTCTGCATATCCTAAACTACTCAGTAAACAACACGACAATTACCTAGGAAATGTAACAATTCTATAGCTAACACAGGCACACTAAAAGTAGTTCCGGAACACTAAAATGTGCATTTGTCTGACCCTCTCACTCTGGTGAGCTAAAATGAGGGAACTATAAAAATTTCTCCTTTGATTGCTCCCATAAAAAATATCAATACGATCTAAATCCACCATCTGACGATTGCGCATCGAATGGAGAGAAAAGTCTTTATCATTTACGGGACTCTTTGATGGCCAGGTTGTTCACACGAACTAGTTAATCCTTCCGCGGGCTGGAAGGGAGAAATTTGTACGGAATAATATGTTTTGTCAATCAAAGATTCCATAACCTCTCATGACACCAATATACGTCGAATAATTTGGTTCCAGAGATATAGTTTTCCTACTTAAATTTCATATACATACATTATTGATAAATATGGGATGAATGTAATGGTGTATTGTTAAGAAATGCGTTTCAAGGCATTTATTACAGCGGTATGTGTTTTAGAGATTTTTAAACACCTATTTAAGGCAATGAAGGGATTAGCCGAGTTCTTTGTAGGAAAATGTTGAAGAGGAAATCAAAAGAATATACTATCTCCATGAATAATAAAATAAAAGTAAAACGAAACATGAAACACATTAAAGCGCGAACAGGATTAAGTGCCCAAGTGTTACTAGGCGAGGTATTAAATAAAATGAAATTGCACGTTCATTATAGGATCAAGTCGCTTCATTTTATATACGTAATGATAACAAGAGATTCTGCAATAGCAATGATAAGTATTTCTTATTCAGCTATTTAGAAATATGAATGAGGTGACTGTATTACTAGAATAAACTTTTTTTTATGTTAAGTCACACTTGATGACGTCATAAATCCCCGTAATATTGACTTTTCTAATCGTTTCGATGTGAGTGACAGTTCTCAAAAGGATTTTAAACAAACAAAAATATATTCATAGAAACAGCAAAAAATAAATAAATAAATAAAAATAAATAAACAAATTTAAAAAAAAAACATAGCTACGCGTTGGAATTTGTCGATGTTGGATCGATGTCATAAAAAAGCCTAAGAGTAAAACTTTCATATCGCTTACTTCGGGGTTCAATGTAGCGTAATGTAACACTTTTAGAAAGCTTCCAAACTCATGCATTTCCTTTACTTACCTGTCTGATTTTACTTCTACGATATATTACCACATGAATTGATGTGGTGATATTTTGTAGAAGTAAATTCAGTTCGTCAACCGTTTTAAATAAATATAAAAATGCTTGGCTACGTGATGTTTATTTTTTATTTATTTTTTATTTTTGGTGACTTGTATTTGGTTCATTTGCACCAGTATAGTGAGCGCCACCGGAAACTAAAAAAACAAATTACAGATTTTTTAAAATATCAACGCAATACACATCTGGCATTTCATTCAGAATAATGCTATGGATTTTAATTAATTGTGGGTGGAAGACTTATTATGTATACATTTTTCAAAGTGGGGTTAAATTAGACAAACAGTATATCATTGTTTCCATTAACACACACGATTTGCATGTTTGACATATGTCGGTAAAACTAATACTCTCGAAGTATAAATAAAATTTGATCGTTAATAGCATTACGTAAAACAGGGAACAAACTCCCCAATATTCGATTTTCCCGTGGATTGATATAAGCATACTTAGAAAATCAAACCACACTTTTTTTTAAAACTTTCTTTCTCTTATTCAGGTATATTGATAAGTGTGAAAATAATGAAATGGAAATCGTTAGACAGGATGTACAAAATTAACTTTTTCAAAGAATTGAATTTTTCGATTGATAACATTCTGGTTAACGTTTGCGAAAACAAAGGTACAAGTACACGTAAAGAAAGCAAAACACATAAACGTAGGTATAAGTACTCATCAATATGATGTACAATTGGCCCAGTTTGAGCGTTTCCTGCGGGGGTATTAGTCCTATTTTATTAAGTAGGCCCAATACACTAATTAAAAAAAATTGTACATACGTAAATTAAACAATGTCTCTCCCGTCTCCTACTGTAAAATAAAGTTACAGTTTGTGTATCGCTGCATGATTTGGAGAGTCAGAATTTATTCAAAGCTTGATTTGCCAAAATAAGTATGGGCCAATACCGCTCACGGTTAACCAGAATATCTTTTTTTAAAAACCGTGCATAATCAGAAGTAAATTACAATTTAGAATGAAGAAATGCAAGTTTTAGGTATTAATTTACAATTTGTCATATAGTATATCCATGATACGATATTACAGCCATAATCAGCGTGATAATGAACACATGCATATGAATGGGGTGTTAAAGGTATAGGTTGAGACAAGGGGAGGGAGGTATTATGCATGAATTCGTTTTATAACTTTGGTAAACACATATTTTTCAACGCAACTTTAGTAAGCACACTCTAATAAAACAAAATTAAGGCAAACTTAACAAACATAAATCGAAAGAATTGGAATTAAACTGATAAATAAATGAAATAGACACGTTAATTTTTACGTTTAAAAAATCCGTTTTTGGTTTTTTCGCGATCAATAAATCATTATTTTACATCAAAGTTGCTTTGATATTTAAAACTAACAATTTGTACATTATCCTGAATAATTTATCAAATTCCTTTGAGTGCGTTCAGGACTGTACCGCCTAAATTGCAACAATTTACACGTACCATCCCTTTTAAAAGGGAAGAACTCTCCACAACCTATACCCTCCTCTCGCCGGAAGGGGGGGGGGCTTCCACAACCCGTACCCTCCTCTCGCCGGATGATTGATTGTATGTTACATGTATTTTACGTCCTACTCGAAAATATTTCATTCATATAAGGATGTCACCATTGCTGGGCTGTAAAAATTTAGGCCTATGCTCAGCGCTTATAGCCTTTGAGTAGGAAGCGATCTTTATCGTGCCACGGGGTCTCGATTTTTGCGATCTCATCCAAAGGACCGCCCCATTTAGTCGTCTCTTACGACGAGCAAGGGGCACTACTGAGGACAAATTCTAACCCGAATCCACACGGGGTAGGACTTTTCCTCACTCATACTCTCCTTCACTTGTCACCTCCTTTCGTCGCCATTGATTCAAAAATCAATTCCCCCCTCCCCCTCCATTTTCTTGGGCAGCCTCCGACTGCCACTACACCTCCCTCTCCCGTATCTAACATCGGTCCTTTAGGCTGAGCATTTCCCTGTACCGCTCTGGAACAGCCACTATGTACTCTCTATGGAGAGCGTTGATGCTTGTGGTAAAGAACTTGAAAATTTTACAGAGAGGAAAATTATTTAAGAGTATTTGTTGTGTACATGTAATCCAATTTTAAAGAAAAGAAAAAAAAGTGATTTACGTCTATGTTCTAAATCTCTTTTTCGTGAGTAGAGTAATATAAGAAAGTAAAGCTGAAAATGATATCAAATGATGGTCTCGTTCGCAAATTATTGTAAATACGTATTTATAAAGGTTTATGTTACAAAAATTCTGCTGTATCTTTGATGTTGTGTCAAAGTTCTAACGTTCCTATAGAGTATCTCATTTTGCTTGGACATCGCTGACTTAGTGGAATCTGCGCCCAATCAGTAAGAAAAAATATTGATATTCTATAGAATATTGCCGACGCAGTACAATATTAGATATCGCGAATTCGTTGCAATCCACACTAAATCGATTATCAGTATCAATTATCGCTCTCCTGCTGCAACCCGTACTCTACTGGTAAGAACAAGATTATCAATACTAAATATCGCCGATTCCATGCAGTACGCCACCTGTCGGTAAGAACAGTAATTACCAATATCAAGAATTGTACAATTTATTGTATACCAGTATCCTGTATACAAGTGGTTTCGAAACCAGGCAGTAAATTGCATTTGTCTCGCAAGCGAGTGGAAGATTTGGGTTCGAAACCCAGTGTGGTCAAAAATTAGCATGGTGTATATTTGAATCGGTTGTCATATTCTTTCGCCAGCTGCTCAGTATCAAAAATTTAAGTTTCCTACGGATATGGTAAGAATCATTATATTGCGCACCTCCAAACTTGGTATTGTCTCTACCTTACAAACCGCTTTTAACCACAAATATTTTTAGAACAGTGATTCAAAATATGGCGAAAAACCAAGGCATTTGCAAGGGCGGAAACCATGCCATTTAATGTTCTTAATATGATAATCACGTTCTGTATAGAAATTAGAAATCTGTATTTATGTGTAATAAATTATTTTAACAAACCGAAATAAAAGTATCAAGTCACTACTGTCCAAAGTCAAAATATCTGGTTTAATGAAGGAATAATTTCCTTCTTTAACCAAATTTCTAGTGTTTATTGTGTCATTCCTCATCATTAACCTCGTTATTCACATGCATGTTAGTGGTTAGAAATCGCTATCATCTTAACGCATGTACTTTTATCGTGCATGCATTGTATGTACAGTTCACTAATTTCATAATGAATGCAGTACTTTAAAAACACAGGCACAAACAAACATTTGGAATGCAAATACCATACAGTTGTTTATAATTTCTCCCAATATGGCAAATCAGATTGCACATGTCAATGATAGCGAGTTTGATATTTTGACTTTCGTTAAATTTGACTGTCTTCGTTTGTCGATGGGACGAATGAATATGAATTACCGTACCTATGATGGGTTCTAAAACTTCACACAAAGATACATTGCTGGATCTAGTAAATATATTCCACCAATTCCCTGTCTTTACCCCTCACGAATATATTGACAGCTGTGAAGGAGCAACTTCAGACGTAATGTGAAACAACATATTCCAGAAGTGGTGTAAATCAAATGTGGATTCTGAAAAACTCTTAAAGAACCTGTAGTAAAATTGAAATCCCAGAACCTTTCTCATATCAACAACATCAACTTCTCAACACTTTACACGACCATTCCCCACGATAAATTAAATACTAGACTTTTTAACCTTATAGACAGTTGCTTCTTAAACGAAACTGGAATATTCATATCTAGTGATCAGTCATTCTAAAAATTACTTTGTTAAACTCTACCCTGATTCTATGTACAAGTACTCTGAAGTTGATAGTTTACAAATGTAGCAATACTGGAATTTCTCATGGACGATATCTTTGTAGTTTTTGGTGATCAGGTCTTCCAACAGCCTGTTTGAATTTCAAAGGGCACGAATTGTGCTCCTTTGTTAGCTGACCTGTTTTTATATTCATATGAGGCAGAATTCATTCAAAGTTTCTCAGTGAGAAGAAGAAATCTCTAGCGAAAAACCAAAAATTACAAAAAAAATATTGTGAATTAGGAACTCCAGCATCGCTCTAATATATATCACCTTCAGAGTGGACTTTGACAAAGTAATTTTTAGAATGACTGATGGATTTTGCATTTTAAAACAACAGCGATGGATAATGATTATTTATTTTGCCGGTTGTTGGGGTCATTTCCGGATTACTACACGCATATAGCCTATCCCTATACCCGGGTCATAGCTTACGGGGTCATCATGCTTGTTTCGAGCTACAGTGTTTTAAACATTACCTTTTTGCACTTAAAAATTTACTCAAGATTTATTCATTTGTCTGTTGATGTAAACAAAACATAAGGAATACAAATACAGTGTACATCATTACATGTACATGAAATAGATACATAATGTCTTCTTACAATACAGATATAAAAAAATTAATACTTGTAATGGAAATGAATAATGACCATTTTGCACTTAATATACGGAAAAATTCATAATATTGAATTTCAGAGTTATATAAAAAAAAGCGTATTAGGAGTGATGTCAGTTTCTAAAATTTCACGCAATATTCAAAGTCTTGTCTTAGAATTTTTAAAAAACAAAACTTTAAAAGGTGAGGACTTCGATCATATTTTTTAATTATTGGCCAAAACACCGAGATTTTTGCACAAAATTTCGAGTAAATTGACTTAGACTTTTTTTTAGGAATAGGTGTTCTGTTTGGAGAAATACTTCTCAAAGATTATAAGAATGCATAATACGGTACCAAGTTGTTTATTGCAACCAAGATGCGCATATTCGACAAATTATGTCCTCGTTCAGTGATGCTCAAAGCCGTTAAATGGTTGGAAATCCGAAACAATGAAAGTGAAACTCTGTAAAAGTGATCAATGTAATGACCAAAAATAATGGGGCCAAAAACTTCGAAGGGATCAGAGCTATGCCTGAGGGAAGAGATAATCCTTAAATTTGATGATGAATTTCCTAATTTAACCAACTGCAATTAAAAAGTAATAATCCGTATTACAAGCTAGTAACGCATAGTACAATCATGAACTGGGGCTGTTAAGAGAACCCTGGGGGACTAAATCAGTCCACCGAGCCAGATTGGCCTCGACCCAGGGGTCATAATATAAATCATATACGGTACCAAATTTTTATGGGCATCCAGATGCGCATTTCGACAAATTAATGGTCTCTTCAATGATGTCAAAACCGAAATCGACCAAAGATAACAAACATGATCAATCTCGTAAGTTTCCAACAGAAATACAAAAACAAGAAGTTTGGGCAAAACAGACCCCTGGCTCACCAGAGGTGGAGGATCAGGTGTCTAAGGAGGAGTACAGAGCATCCCTGTTGACGGTCACACCCCCGTGAGGCCCATTGTCTTGATCAGGTAAACGGAGCAATTCGTAGTCTAAGAAAAAACGACTTAACAATTGTTATGAAACACATCAGACAGCATTTGACCCGATGGCAGGCGATACTGGCAAACTAAATCGTAAGAACGACCATAGATTTTACGAAATGCTGTGCCTAGGAGGAGTAAGCATCCCCTGTTGACCGGTCACACCAGCCGTGAGCCTATAGTCTTGATCAGTAAACGGAACAATCCGTAGTGAAATCAGTGTGTAAAAAACGGCGTACTAACAATGGCTATGAAACACATCAGACAGCATTTGACTCAATGGTAGGTCATAATGGTAAATTAAATTGTTATAACGACCATAGAATTTACGAAATGATGCCCTTAAACGTGGCTGTTGAAACCCCTGCAACAACAACTTGTTTATAAGTAGCCTGTCTCGATTCAAAATCTGATCATACGTAGCTCTTGCGAATCGAATAAGTTGAGAGATATACACGACATATGCATGTGATGATAGAATATTGGTACATAAATTTGGAGAAAAGACGATGGAGAAGCTGAAATCTTCCAGTTTGTCATAAAGTTGAATTGTTAGTTTGCCGTTTATGTCAATGTTCAATCAAATATCCAAGTACGAAGCAGACATGGAAGACTCCGGTGTCCTTTATTTCTAGTTCGCTGGGATATTTTGAATCGACATATGAATGAATATAATTATTATTAATAGATAAATATATTGAAATGTCGAATTAAGGGCCATCGCTAGAGATTTCTTCTTTTTATGTAGAAGGTTTTGAATGAATTTTGCCCCATAAGAATATAAAAATATGTCAGTTAATAAAGGAGCACAATTCGTGTCCACTGGAATTCCAATAGACTGTTGGAAGACCTGATTTAACAACAACAAAGTAGCATTATAATTAAGCTATATGCAAAGGCAAAGATAAGAACAATGATCAATTCTCCAATTCATAGAAATACAACAAAGGCCCGGGGCGACAGTCGCTCACTGATCACAGCTGCTGTCATCTAGAAGAGCAAGGCCGTTTAACTAAGCGATCGTAGATGAGTAAACGTGTGACGTAAAGAACACAATACGATAGACGTGTTGATCCGGACTCATTCGTGGCGAGGCTTAGCCAGTCCCGTACAGGGCTATGATTTTTCAAACAAACTTGAATCTCTTCTATATAGGAAGGATTACCATATAAAGTTTCAGCTTTCAACTCGTGTGTCCTGAGTGGACTAGTGGTTCACACACACATGTAAGGTTAATGTCGGCGGATAGAATAGATTTGCTTTTAGTGAGATAGTTTGAGAAGTAGATTACAGCAAGCTAAATGATGAATATGGTATGATGGGGGACATTCATACCCCCGGGGGTCATGATTTGAACAAATACAAATTTAAATCTCTTCTACATGTATATCAGGAAGCTTC
>CAJDSM010024140.1:22679-35539 GCA_903981925.1 Ostrea lurida | reverse complement strand
GATTGATCACTGGTTCGTTAGCTTTGCCTTTACATGTAGGAGTGAGAATCACGAGTATTACCTATAAAACGATTGTCCCGTGTCACGCTCGGCGTTGGCACGTAAAAGAATCCTCATTAGTTCTAAATGTTTGCTACTTAACCTACAACTTTTGAGTGACAAATTCTCGATGGGAGGTAAAAGAAACAAACAACCGACCTAAAAAACTATACTTAGTCCACTGATGCTTTAGATGAATGAATAATCCACCAAAAAACTGTACATTTCTTGGGTTTTTTCCCCTGAAAAACCATTTGATTTCCAAATTCCAATTCAAAGGTCATAGGAATCTATCACAAATCTTAAAGCTAAATGACTGATACAACGCAAGTGTCCTAGATGTCTGTGACATGGAATACGGACTTTGTTCATCCATTAACCGTACAGACATCTTAGATTGTGCCTTCAGAAACTACCGGTGAATTTAAATGTCACCCGCATCTTGTTTTCAGATGGACAAGGGGAGAGTGTGATGATTTTATCGAGTTCGTTTGTCCCATTTAGGTGTTTCCAATGTGTGGAAAGAAACAGAATTAAAACGCCGACTAATGGGAAGTAATCCTTCTCACTATGAGACGTGTGCCATGTAAATTATCATTCCTATTGCTAATGGTTCGTTCTCTGCAATTAATGATATCTGTTTTATTTCTTGGTCGTTACGGGTTGTTTTTTTGGTTTTTTTTGCGTTACGGAATTCATGTGAGAGAATGCTTTCCAGTATTCATGTGCAATTGAAAACATAAAACCCAAGAAATGTGTACATGTGTTTTTGTGCTAACATGCAGAAATCGGAAATTAAAAAAATGACAATATTACATTACTTACCAGTATGCATATACCGGTTCTATTTCAAATGCATATACTCTTTCAAATTTGCCCATTGTCATAGACATAATCTTTATGATAATACTTGTATATACAATACAATTCCATGGACATGTTATAAATGATTATACACCATACTTTCAGACACATCCAGACCTCCTAAACCTTACGAAGTGCAGGGCCGCGAATACCACTTTGTGACAAGGCAGGAAATCGAAAGTGCCATATTAGCCAGGTTTTCATACTGAGATACTGATATCATTTAATTTTATTTCACGTGATCACCTAGCGC
Organism: Ostrea lurida; assembly: GCA_903981925.1. Lineage (NCBI taxonomy): Eukaryota > Metazoa > Mollusca > Bivalvia > Ostreida > Ostreidae > Ostrea > Ostrea lurida. The sequence continues at coordinate 34,383 of CAJDSM010024140.1, read as the reverse complement.
CAATTCTCATTGGTTAAAACACCTTTTAAGAATTGAGGTGATTTTTCGATCACGTACCTGAAATACAAGTAAAGTCTAATTAACATTATTTTGTGTTTCTAATATAAAATTAAATGATAAGAAATAAATCTTACGATAAGGAAACAGCCTGATGTTTTTCGTTATTAACGATACTGATACAGTATTATTTTTCTTCATTACCTTTGTACAAAATAATACATATATATATTACAGGAAGCTGAATTATTTTGAAGTTAACTTTTTGGGATTTGTTGACCCTGTAGAATGAATTGTTGCAGTGTCTTAGTGATTAGGGCGCTTGCTTCACAACTGGGGGGGTCCATTCCCGATCCCGGGGCTCCTCAAACCTGAGAAGTTTAACACAGGGAATGACAGTTCCTTGTCATCGAGCGTCCGCCAGTAAAAGTGAAAGTCACGTGTCTATAAGATGTGACCTTTGACACGGTTCCCTCATACAGCAGCATATAAAAAATAACAGGTGTTGGCTATACCTGATAGAGAAAAAAATTTCAAATGCGACGCAAACAATCAACAAACAAACAATCAATCAACAAACAAACAAAAATATTAAACAAACAAGCAAAATCCTACAACCTTCGTTTCTGGCTAGAGTTTACACGGAATTTTGTACACAGTATCAAAGAGCAGAATGGCTTTTTTATACCATTTCTCCATGGCATTTTGGATGCGTGGATGTGTATTTTTGGTTTAGGAAAACTTCCTGTTTTCTATTTCTACTTCTGAGATGTGTCTTCATTCATTGCTCAGGTTTGAACTAACTTTTAACTGAATAAATGTCATACGTCAGAGGTTTCTTCATGAGAGAAAATATAAGGCTTACAATTAAAAAAAACTTGTACAGATTATACTGATGAAAAAATTAACGGAATTGTGAGATAACGACGCTTTGGTAATTTCCGAGAAACCATTACTTGGACATCGCTAAAATATGTAGTGCGTCGAGTAGGAGACAGCAACAACGAAGGCTATAAGCCACAACAAATTCACCAAGTCTATATAATCAGCAGAAACAACTAGAGCTGTCCTATCGGGACTAATACCCCCCCCCCCGCGGGGCACACTACATAATTGGTGAACACAACAGATTTCCTCAGATTAAACAGAATGGGTGATATAGTATATCATTGTTTAGGAGGAGTTGCGGACAATGTATCGAGACACGTGTTGGGGAAAATGCTCAAGTCCAAACGTTCACATCTTGAACATAAATTATCCAAAATAAAAATCATCTCCATTACGTAATCTAACACTTCACAGAGTTTCATTAAAATCCTGCAAGTCTTTTAGGAGGAATTGTGGACAACATATTTTGGATAGACAGACAGACGGACAAACAGACAGACAGACAGGGTGAAACCTATATACCCCTCCGCCAAACTTCGTTTGCTGGGGGTATAAAATCATAAAATCGGACCCATTCATTTTTTTTGATAAAGGCTTCTATTGGTAAAAAGAGAATATATACACAATGTGTATTCAAGAAGTGCTGGGTGCTGAACAATTACTGCTATATGTTATTTTAAAAAGTTCGTTGAACAAGCATGTACAATACAAATCTTATCTTCTCGTCCTATCATTTAAACCTCGATGTACTATTGTTTTATAAGGCCCATGGCGAACCAGGATGACAACCTCAAACTCCATACAGTGTCAATTCTCCGGGACTACTCTCCCTACGAATGATATGGAGTTGTAACGTAACGGAATACTGAGCTGACCGGAACTTGTGACTTCCTCTGAAATGTAAAACGACTTGAGTCTGACTTCCTCAAAGGAATGATAAATTCCGTATTCCCATTAAGGGGGTGCTATGCAACCATCTTGAATCTGAACATGTGAAAACTAAAGAACTAAAATTCATGAAGTACATGCATGGAAATTTACTTTTTTCTTTTAAAAACTGACATGAAATGCATATATTCTCTTCAAAATAAATCATTTTCAAGATACTTAGAATGAATTTGGTACAGTGAGTATAATTTACATTCGTTTGCACACAATTACATTTCAAATGATATAAAAATTACAAGAAAATATATCTTTGAAGTATTGCGCCTGACAGTTGAGTTTTCTTTTTGTCCATCAAACTGATAAAAGCTTGGGATTATGATGGTACCTTTCGTGGACAATGGCGTACGTGAAGCCATGTCCGAAAAATTGTAAACAGAATGTAAAACAAACACTGTGATCATTAGTGAAGAGATCATAAGCATAATACGGCCGTTCATTATATGCAAAATTGATCTGTTCAATACAAACCGAAATAAAAATCTATACATGACAAAACCTCCGATCTCTGTGTTTGCTCCAAGTATTTCATGAGTGAGGAGATTCCACTTCACATTTCCAGCCATCATGGTGTGATATTATTACGCCAAATTTTGCTTATATCATAGTTAGTATATTGGGACAAGACGCGAGTTATTTTTTATCTTTGCCCATTTATACAATATTTTGTTTCATTTTATTTTTAGATTTGTTTTGATAAAAATAATGTCCTTAAGGTCATACGCAACGTTCGTTATCTGTATAGTATTTTATAGAACTATTCTTAATATAAAATCATTAGTACCCTGTAGATATTCTTTGAGGAAAAAATCAGACCATATTTCCTGTGTTTTGGAAAAGATACAGTTGATAAGATGTAATTTGCACAAATTATTCATGCTTGAATTCTGAGTTACCCTCTTTGGAGAAAGCATGCAATGCACTCTGTGCATATACATATACAATAAACAATCTGTCAGTGTATTGTATTTATTTATATCTCTTCATCATCACCAAATAATTCTGAAGGGACGAATGCATGTTTGTTGGTTTTCTCGTAACTTGATGACTCATTGAGAGCTTCAATTTTGGAAGTAACATAAATTTGTTTGTGAAATCTGCATGCGTACTGCCCTTAACTTATATGCACTGTACATGTACATCGCAAGAGTACCCCCTTTTGATTTTTAAATCAGACTAAAGCGTTAACCTCGGGATAAGTTGTGTAAGGCATTGTACTACGATAATGGCCTGTAAGTATTACATCATTGCCAAATAGTGCACGTCTACTTCTTATTCATATACAAACACTATCACGCATTTGATCCAGGAATCCTGCAGAGATTTCAATGAACATTGCTTCACAACTTAACACCAAACAGGATCATACATCACGGCACGTGCTGTGCGCTGACACAAAGCCAGGCAATGTACCATGGAGATGATAAATAAATTCCTAATGAAATGTAAATGGATTATTATATTTAGGAAGATAATAAGAAAATAAAGATTAAAACAGTATTTCATTTTTATAGAAATGGATAGAACATTATGACAAACATATTTGTATAGACAATATTTCTTGTTGCGTCAAAAATTTGATCCACAATAAGAAATAATACACACTGCAGATAATGCAAGATACGGTATGAAATTTAAATGTTTCAACAAAGTAGATTTTCGATAAGACGGACTGAAGCGTGACAAGGTCTATTTAAAGTAGATGACAGATAATTGGTAAACAATTAAACCTTAATTAAACTTGACATCGTAGCTCCCAACAATCATGTCGACACGGACGAGGACGAAGAGAACAACCTAAAAGTTGGAGTTTTAGTGCCATGTCTCCAGTATGGGAATACACTTGACCATCTGTGTTTTTCTAGTGGTACTGTCTTTTATTGGACACGTGACCACTCTTACAGTAGAGCCTGACTGTCTGCCGTACGATCCGCCGGTGTCGAGCAGTGTGTTTCTTGATGCTAATGTAGAACCTCCAGGGTAAGGGATGGACTACTTATCATAATATATGTGGTATTTGTTCAATTTTCGCGATAATGTAGCATTGGCATTACATCTTATACGTTATGGTTGTGAAGCAATTTGACACTTAGCTTAAATTGGCAACATTCAAGACTCATCTCTGGGCCTTTTTTATTTTACATTCTGTATCTATCTCTAAAAATGCTTTATATCTTATAAAGTAAATATTTAATTAATTATTGTTAAGTGTTGATATCATTAAATGTCCTTGGTATTTCTAGTATAAACGTGTGTTTAGTGAATTACACCAGGACTAAAAAGGAGGATCAACCATGTCCTGGAGTGCCTGCCGATAACTGTCCCATCGATGTGTGAGTACGATTGTCGTAAACGTGACATGTAGTTAAGGTTAACGTGATTACACATGGAGTTGCCCTGCCCAAAATAATTGTCCTCGATCTTATGTTGAGTAACGAATTTGTCTCGTAAACGTATATGTAGTAAGGTTAACATGATTACACCATGGAGTGCCTGTCAATAATTGTCCCATCGATTGTGAGTACGATTGTCTCGTAAAACGTATCATGTAGTAGGTTTAACAATATTACACCATGGAGTGCCTGCCAATAATTGTCCCATCGATGTGTGATTACGATTGTCTCGTAAACGTACATGTAGGATATGCAGGCACTCCATGGTGTAATCACGTTACCTACCTACATGTACGGTTACGAGACAATCGTAATCACAATCGATGGGACAATTATTGGCAGGCACTTCCATGTGTAATCATGTTTAACCCCTACATATACGTTTACGAGACAATCGTACTCACACATCGATGGACAATTATTGACAGGCACTCCATGTGAATCATGTTAACCTTACCTACATATACGTTTACGAGACAATCGTACTCACACCATCGATGAGACAATTATGGCAGCACTCCATGGTTAATCACGTTAACTTAACTACATGTCACGTTTACGACAATCGTACTCACACATCGATGGGACAGTTATCGGCAGGCACTCCAGGACATGGTTGATCCTCCTTTTTTAGTCCTGGTGTAATTTTCACTAAACACACTGTTATACTTAGAAATACCAAGGACATTTAATGATATCAAACACTTAACAATAATAATTAAATATTTACTTTATAAGATATAAAGCATTTTTAGAGATAGTACAGAATGTAAAATAAAAAAGGCCCAGAGATGAGTCTTTAATGTTGCCAATTTAAGCTTAAGTGTCAAATTGCTTCACAACCATAACATATAAGATGTAATGCCAATGCTACATTATCGCGAAAATTGAACAAATACCACATAATTAATAAAGTAGTCTCCCTTACCCTGGAGGTTCTACATTAGCATCAAGAAAACACACTGCTCGACACGGATGCGTGTTACGGCAGACAGTCAGGCTCTACTGTAAGAGTGGTCACGTGTCCAATAAAGACAGTACACACTAGAAAAAACACAGATGGTCAAGTGTATTCACCATACTGGAACGATGGCACTAAATACTTCCAACTTATATAGGTGTTCTTCTTCGTCACTCGTCCGTGTCGACATGATTGTTGGGAGCTAGATGTCAAGTTTAATTAAGTTTAATTGTTTACCAATTATCTGTCATCTACTTTAAATAGACCTTGTCACGCTTCATCCGTTTATGAAAATACTTAACTTTGTTGTAAACATTTAAATTTCATACCTTATCTTGCATTATCTGCAGTGTGTATTATTCTTTATTGTGGATCAAATTTTTGACGCAACAAGAAATATTGTCTATACAAATATGTTTGTCATAATGTTCTATCCATTTCTATAAAATGAAATACTGTTTTAATCTTTATTTTCTTATTATCTTCCTAAATATAATAATCCATTTACATTTCATTAGGAATTTATTTATCATCCCATGGTACATTGCCTGGCTTTGTGTCAGCGCACAGCACGTGCCGTGATGTATGATCCTGTTTTGGTGTTAAGTTGTGAGCAATGTTCATTTGAATCTCTGCAGGATTCCTGGATCAAAATGCGGATAGTGTTTGTATATGAATAAGAAGTAGACGTGCACTATTTGAATGATGTAATACTTACAGGCCATTATCGTAGTACAATGCCTTACACAACTTATCCCGAGGTAACTGCTTTAGTCTGATTTAAAAATCAAAAGGGGGTACTCTTGCGATGTACATGTACAGGCATATAATTAAGGGCATACGCAATGTCATTTCACAAAAAATTTTGTATCTCCAAAATTGAAGACTTTCAATGATAATAAGAGTTACAGAAAACACAAAATCATTCGCTCCTCAGAATTATTTGGTGATGAGAAATATAATAATTACAACAACTGACAGTGTTATTGTAGTAATGATATGCACGAGGTGCATATGCATTGCTTCTCCAAAGAGCAAAGTAGACTCAGGAATTCAAGCGATGAATAATTGTGTCAAATACATTCTTCATCAAACTGTTATACATTTGTCCGCAGAGAAACACAGAAATATTGGTCTTGCATTTGTTCTCAAAGAATATCTAAGGGTACTATGATATTTATATTAATGATAATTCTATAAAGATATATACAGATACACGAACGTTGCGTATGACCTTGAAGGACATTATTTTTACTCAAAACCAAATCTCTAAAAATAAAATTGAAACAAAACTATTGTAAATGGCGCACAAATGAATAAAAATAACTCGCGTCTATGTCCCAAATATCTAACCTATGATATAAGGCAGAAATTTTGGCGTAATATATCACACCAATCGGCTGGAAATGTGAAGGTGGGAGATTCTCCTCACTCAAATGAAATATCTTGGAGCAAACAACAGAGAGCGGAGTTTGTCATGTATAGATTTTATTTCGGTTTGTATTGAACAGATCAATTTTGCCATATAATGAACGGCCGTATTATGCTTTGAGGTGGATCTCTTCACTAATTGATCAACAGGTTTGTTTTACATTCTGTTACAATTTTTCGAACATGGCTTCACGTACGCCATTGTCCACGATAGGTATCCATCGATATATCGCCAAGCTTTTTATCCAGTTTGATGGACGAAAAAGAAAAACTCAACTTCAGGCGCAATACTAAAGATTATTTTCTTGTAATTTTTTATATCATTTGAATGTAATTGTATTGTTGCAAACGAATGTAAATTATACTCACGTGTACCAAATTCATTCTAAGTATCTTGAAAATGTTTATTTTGAAGAGAATATAGTGCATTTCATGTCAGTTTTTAAAGAAGAAAAAAATTTCCATGCATGTACTTCACTGAATTTTAGTTCTTTAGTTTTCACATGTCAGATTCAAGATGTTGCATAGCAACCCTTAATGGGAAACGGAATTTATCATTCCTTTGAGGAAGTCCAAGACCAAGTCGTTTACATTTCAGTAGGAAGTCACAAAGTCACGAAACGTAACAAGTCAGTATTCCGTTACGTCAACTCCATCATCATTCGTAGGGAGTAAGTCCGAGAATTGACACTGTATGGTGTTGAGGTGTCATCCTGGTTCGCATGGGTCCTTAGAAAACAAGTAGCTACAATTCGAGGTCTTCAGAAATAGAAACTGCCAGAACGATAAGCACGCCTTTCTGTATCTGCTTGACATTGCCTTGTTCAAACCCGAACTTTTATAAATAATACTATATGATAGCAGCGTAATTTGTTCAGCTCACGCCAGCCACTTCTTGAAAATCACACTGTGTGTTAATATGTCTCCTTTTACCAATAGACAGCGCGTTTATGCAAATGATAGTAATAATGGGTCCGTTTATTGATTTATACGCCCCAGCAAACTGAAGTTTTGAGCGGAGGGCAGTAATATATGGACTATTTTACCCTGTGCTGTTCTGAGATCTGTTCTGTCCGCTGTCTTGTCTATCCAAAAATAAATGTTGGTCCAACATTCAAACCTAAAAGACTTGAACAGGTTTTAATGAAAACTTCTGTGAAGGGTTATACTTACGTAATGGAAGAGAATCTATATTTATTTGCTGGATAATTTATGTCAAGAGTGACGTTTGGCTTGAGCATTTTTCCCCAACACGTGTCTCTGATACATTTGTCCGCAACTCTCTCCAACACATGATATACTTATTATCTACCCATTCTGTGTTAATCATGAGGAAACATTGCTCTGAGTTCACCAATTATGTAGTTGTTCCCCGCGGGGGGGGGGGGAGTGGCCGTTTTATTACTTAGTCCCGATAGGTACAGCTCTAGTTGTTTCTGCTGAGATTATATAGACTATTGGTGATTGATTGTAGCTTTATGAGCCTTATCGTATGTTGCTGTTCCTACTCGACGCAACTACATATTATTAGCTGATGTCCAAGTAAGGTTTCTCGGAAATTATCCAAGCGTCGTTCACTCACAATTCCGTTATTTTTTCATAGGTATAATCTGTTGACATAGTTTTTTTAATTGTAAGGCCTTTATTGTTTTCTCTCTTCATGAAGAACCTTCTGACAAGTATACATTTTAGAAAAGTTAGTTTCAAACCTATAGCAATTGAATAGAAGACAACACTCAGAAGTAGAAATAGAAAACCACGGAAGTTATTCCTAAACCAGAAAATATCACATACGCAATCCAAATTCCATGGAGAAAAGTGGTATAAAAAAAGGCCATTCTGCCTTTGATACTGTGACAAATTTCCGGTGAATACTCTACCATGAAAACGAAGGTATGTGATTTGCGAATTGTTAGCATTCCTCGTTGATGAAGTTTCGTTTGTGGGTATGGTGATTGTTTGTTTGGTTGATTGTTGCGTCGCATTTGAAATTTTTTTTCTCTATCGGGTATAGCATAACACCTGTTATTTTTTATATTGCTGCCTGTATGTAGGGAACCGTGTCAAAGTCGACGGATCTTATAGACACGTGACTTTTCACTTTTATGGCGGACGCTCGATTGACAAGGGAGACGTATGTCCCTGTGTTATAACTTCTCAGGTTGAGTGAAGCCCCGGGTCGGTTAATGGCTCCCCCCAGTGAGCGAAGCGCCTAATCACTAAGACACTGCAAACAATTCATTCTAACATGTAGACAAATCCAAAAAGTTAATAACAAAATCTTCACTTCCGTAAATATAATAACTGTATTTTTTGTACAAGGTAAATTGAAGAAAAATAATTACATGTTATATTCGTTAATAAACGATAAACATCAAAGGCTGTTTCCTTATACGTAAGAGTTTATTTTTGATCATTTAATTTTAATTATGAACACAAAATAAATGTTAAATTAGACTTTACTTGTATTTCAGGTACGTGATCGAAAAATCACTTCATTCTTAAAAGTGTGTTTAACCCAATGAGAATTGTGCTAGGGATCACGTGAAATAGAAATTAAATGATATCAGTATCTCAGTACTGAAAACCTGGCTATATGCACTTTCGATTTCCTGCTCTTGTGCATCAAAGTGGTTTGCGCGGCCCGCACTTCGTCATAAGGTTAAAGGAGAAGTCTGGATGGTCTGGAAAGTATGGTGTATAATCATTTTTAACATGTCCATGAGAAATTGTATTGAATACGAAAGGTTTATCATAAAGATTATAGTTAATGACTAATTGGGACAAATTTGAAAGAGTCATATGCATTTGAAATAGAGACCCGGTATAGGCATACTGCGTAAGTAATGTATATGTGTCATTTTTTAAATCTCCGATTTAACTGCATGTTAGACAAAACACATTAAAAAACATTCTTGGGTTTTAATTTAATTGCAACAGAATACGGAAAGCCTTCTGCTCACATGGAATTCCGTAACGCAAAAAAAACAACAAAAAAACAGACCCGTAACGACCAATAAATAAACAGATATCATTAATTGAAGAGGAACGAACCATTTAGCAAATAGGAGATACGATACATGTGGCACAACGTCTTACATAGTGAGAAGGAAGTTACTTCCCATAGTCGCTAGTTTTTAATTTCGTTTCTTACCTAGCATGGAACCACTAAATGGGATCAAAGACTCGATAAAGCATCATGACTCTCCCATTGGTCCAGCTGAAAACAGATTTGCGGGTGGACATCTTAATCCATCCCGGTAGTTTTTCTGAAGGCACAATCTCAATTGTCGTACGGTTAATGTGATGAAATGTCCGTATTCCATGTACAACATCTAGAACTGCGTTGTAACATCATATAGCTTAAATTGCTGTTAGATTCTATGAATTTGATTGGAATTTGGAAATCAAATGGTTTTCAGGGAAAAACACCAAGAAATGTAACAGTTTTTTGTGGATTATTCATTCATCTAAAGCATCAGGGACTAAGTATGTAGTTTTTAGGTCGTTGTTTGTTCTTTGTTACCCCCATCGCAATGTTCTCACTCAAAGTTGTAGGTAAGTACCAAACATATAGAACTAATGAGGATTCTTTTACGGCCAACGCCGACGTGACACGACAATCGTTTTATAGGGTCATACTCGTGACTTCTCACTCTACATGTAAAGCAAAGTAACGACCAGTGATCAATCTAGTACGGTCCTCAAAAAGAATACAGTAAACAAAAGTTGGGCAAACATGGACCCATGAAATTGAACGCCTTCCACCTTTTTGATATCTCTGCATAAAGATTAATCAAAAAAATTTTCCAGTTTTACGAACGAAATATTATATTACATTAGCTTTCAAGGTTACGTTCTTACATCCAGAAGCATCATAGTACTGACACTTTGTACTTCAGTTGAGCGTTACTTGGGTCGGTTATTGAGTATATAAGAACGAAATGAATTAACATCTTCGCTTGTAATAAGTACTTCGAGTTGCAAACTCACCAAACAGGGGTAAAACTGGGAGCTAGATCCTTTAGAATTCTGATAAAGTGATGGCTCAAAAATGCTACACAGTATAATAAACTGCAGTGATAAAAGTGGCTTAAATGTTTTATTAAAGGCTGAAACGACCTTTTGGAGGTAAAAAAAAAAAAATCCAATTTCCATGTTGCCAGTGCTTTTATTCGGAAGAAATTTGAATGTCATTTGTTGAATTTACAAGTGAGATACAGTACAGTTGTCACAATTAGCAAGGTCCATACGTGTTTTTGAATTCTCTTAGTATAATGTTTTATTTAATGCAAGGTTTTTTTTAACTAAGTCATTTTGAACACATCAATAAGTTTCTTAGTGTTTTCTCACATCCGATTCTGTTTTTGAACATTGCAGTTCCATTAAGGTAATTTCTATATAAAACATAAATATGACACGACCTTGCTTTACATTACAAAGAATGTGAGTACTGTATTCTATTGTATATTCCACAAACTGATATTCAATTGTTCATGACCTAATATTAGAAACCTATATATAGTTAGGCAATGCAAATAATTAAAATGGAAAAATAAGAATTTGATAAATACCTGGTAGTGGGGTCAAAACGTGGTCCATGCTAACCCTTAAAATACCTTGTCAATTCATCTTTAATCTTCTGATAATATATGGATGATGACTAGGAAAACCTTCTTTTGACAGCGGAAATTTACTTTGATGTATCGGAATCTTAATCGAAAAGGTTTGAGAATATCATGTACAATACGAAAGACAAATCGCGAAATTAATCACAACAAATTGCATCGCCCGTCGGGATTCGCGACACCTGTAATTTTGATAGCCATTAATGTTGAAGACCCTATACAAAAGTACGATATTAAACGGTTGCTTTACTCTTTTTCAACAGGAATTAATCTTTAGATGATCTGCAAAATTGTACTTGCTACATTGTATATTCACATCTATATGCTATTGAATCGCAAAAAATACTGTCATCGTGCAACACGATTTTTCTGTTTCTTCTGCTAGAGTGGAATGATCACACATTGAGTTCATTACTAGGGAATAATATAGTATCGTCATTTTATATTGTCGAGAGTTTACT
>CAJDSM010024140.1:0-22654 GCA_903981925.1 Ostrea lurida | reverse complement strand
AATTGTCCCATCGATGTGTGAGTACGATTGTGTCGTAAACGTAACATGTAGTTAAGGTTAACGTGATTACACCATGGAGTGTCTGCCAATAATTGTCCCATCGATGTGTGAGTAGATTGTTGTAAACGTAACATGTAGTTAAGGTTAGCATGGCTACATGCTAGAGTGCCTGCCAATAACTGTACGTCCCATCGATCTGTGAGTACGATTGTCGTAAAGGTATTGATTGTATGTTGTTTTACGTCCCACTTGAGAATATTTCACTCTTATGCAGTGTACACCATTTCTGATGAAGTACTGCAAATTTAGGCCTTTGCACGGCGCTCATGGCCTTTGAGCAGGGATGGATCTTTATCATGCCACACCTGATGTGACACAGGACCTCGGTTTTTGCAGTCTCGTCCGAAGGACTGTTCCATTTAGTCGTCTCTTACGACAAGCAAGGGGTACTGACGACCTATTCTAACCCGGGTCCCCACGAGGTAAAGGTAACACGTGGCTACATCACCTCCAATGAAAAGCAGCGTTAATACATTGATTAGAATACCATTGCATATGTTTGGTTAGTGTAGAAGTGAAAACATGCCCCTCTGAATATTCAAAATATTCATTGCTATAATGTAATTTACATACTACTAGTCGCTTCGTACCCGGGAGGTCGTGAGTTCGTACCCGGGAGGTCGTGAGTTCGAGCCCTGCTCGTTCCATGGCCGCGTCAATCCTACGACGTAAACATAGACAGTGATTGTTATTCACCAAACACTCGGCATTTAGAAGCGAGAATCACGGGTCTTTTGGATATAACATGGAAAACAGGGGTTCTGTGCTGCGGTTAGCTTTAGTATATTACAGAACCTTCTTGGCAATGGCTCTGAGCGCTTACCATAGGTCTAATTTTATGGTTTTTCACCTACAACTGGTGACGTCTCAATATGAGTGAAAAATGCTCAAAAGGATATTAAACAAACAAACTACTATAAGAGTGTATTTTGATATTTGGCCTCTAATAAACAGAAAATGATAAATGAAAGTAACTCTACGGTAAAAACACTCTCCTGGTGTTCTGACAAAACATTGAAAAGTTTAAACTGTCCCTCACACATTTTCGATACCTTTTTTCTTTATAGAACTGTGATTTGTCCCAGCTATAGATGTTGTAACGGATATTCCACAAAGTCTGACGCCGATACGAGTTGTCCGGCTGGTAGGTATTACAGACCTCATAATAAAATTCACAACTTATATAATACAGGTGAGTAATCCTTCTTTAAAAGCGGAGTTCTTGTATCTAGTATACAAAAAGGTCTTTAGCCAACTTTTAGCATAAAAGAAGGTCGCACAAATAATATATTAACATGCAGTCATAAAATAGACAATGTTTTAAACAAAACAATCAAACAACAACAACAAAACACGCATACACATACAGGGATTAACAGAAGCAGGTATAAAACACGCAGCACTAGTACCATTGGGAGAAGTGGAAGATAAAATAAAATTAAGTAATTGTGATTGAAAATCTTAGACGCTGTACTTTACATGAGCTGCAATTATAACTTTATTCCCCGTACTAGTTTAAAGATATAATTGAAAATTGTACATGTATATGAGAAAGTTTTAACATCATTCCAGAGTTTTGTTGCCTCACATCTAAAATATTTAATCCCGTGACTGGTTATTCTTGATTTGAGGTACCTTAGCTGCAATAATATCTACAATTAATTTTAAAAGAACTTATAACAATGTTGTAGCTATTTGTGACAATCAAATCACCGAGACAGGTGCTTGTCAGAATACGGCGGATGGTGGGCGATCCCAGCTTATTCTTGGGACTACAGTCACTACAAGTAGTGGGCAGTGTAACGAGCCAGAAGTGTGTTCCAATTGTGGCTCTGGATTTTACGCGGACGGTCCTAAATGCAAAAGTAAGAAGTCTTATCAAATATAAAAATATCTTCACAGTACTAGGCATACATTTTCTTCATTTCTATATGCGGTAATATACCGGTATATGAAAATATACCTCTCTTTTCAATCTTTAGAATCATACCATATAGAATTGAACAAATGACCGAACAGTATCATAATATTTCATATAGTTTGTGCCGAGATACCAAAATGCGAGCATACTGTGTGTTCGAATGGAACCTATGCCAAATGTGTTCAGTGTGAAGGAACGGTCACCAATCAAGTGTATGGCAGAGCTCTGACCCCGGCAGCCGACGATGGCGCGTCATGTCAAGGTGAGGATGGATGGAATCTGCGATTGGTTGATTGATTCTTACAGGGAACTGGAGATAATTTAATCGCCCTGGATCGTTACATCTAATTAAAACTGTACCTTTTTTCAGTGGCCTGTTCCTGGAGAGGAGACAGCACGAGGTGCTATCCTGGAACCTGTAAAGATGAACTTGCCGCCAACTGTAATTGCTCTACCGGTTTCAATGGAACACACTGTGAAAAGAGTAAGAAAACTATTAAACATTTTAACTGAGGAAATATTCAATTTTTTAACCGTTTCTGACCAAGGAAAATTTGTCCTGATTGGTTCTATTTTTAGTTACTGAACCTGTCATAGTGACCTACAATGAAGCTATATTAGAGTTTGGAGTCATTACCAGCAAAAATCCACCTGACCCAAACAATATCACTCAACCACAACCAAAGATCTGGGTTAATGAACTGCAATTTAACACCTTAAAGGCCAAGGTCATAGCAGCTTGGACTCCGAAGGAAGCACCACCTGACATCACAAATCATTACGTCACAGCCTTTGAAGTTGGTCTCGTGGAGGGATCCGTGGATTATGAACTAACACAAGGTCTGTTATAACATGTTAAACATACTATTGATAAACAACAACAAAAATATGAAACAATCATCGACGACACTTTCATCACACGAAATGTTGCGCTTCTTCTGATAATAGTTTCTATGTATTTTTAGCAATTGGTGTCGTTACATCAGGAACAAAAACCTGCAGTGGTCTCACCGTCCTCGTTCCAAAGACGTCTGCATACACGTGTGAATTGGACTTCACATTTGCCAGCCTATTTAGCCACAACGACACGTATGGCTGTAAAAAATATCATTCATTTAATTTAAGATTATGCCTTGAAATGTAGTTGATAGAATTCTCAACTGTTTGATAGGTTGAAGTGGACCTATCGCGTAAAGAACGGTGGATATGTGAAGGTTATGAACAAGGAAACGTCGACTGAAGAAACGTTTTACTACGACGGTCAGGAATCTACAGCCAGTTATATGTACCACTTTGATACGGTCAAGCCCACATCCAGTAGCGATGAACCATTGATAACACCTGACATCACAGACTCGGTGGGTATTGAAACATTGATAAACTGTATAATTCGTCTCTCTTTTCGTACAAATTGTCTGGCAATATATGTTGTTTTTGAGAAATATTTTATCAATCCTAGTCATCGATATCAATCTCCTGGAGCAACTGGACCGATGACTTGTCAGGAATCTCTCATTTTGATTACGAGCTCACAGATATCGGTTACGGAACAACAAGCGTAAAGAAAACGGAATCTAATATAACAGCTGACACAGAATCGGTGAGGAAAGAATGACCTTGATTTTATATAGTGTGGTGTATTCATTCATCTCTGGTTTAATGGATTTCGTTCAGACAAGTATATGGTATGACATGTTTATGATTTCAGACTACTTTCATTGCTCCTGCAGATGGACTTTATCAAGTTATATTAACTTGCCATGATTTGGCGGGAAATTATAAATCGGTCCGGCGAATATTTTTGTTCGATAGCTCTTCTACCATAGATATACCTTCAGGACACAAAATCTCTGATACTGTGTCTACGACAAACACTTCGAACACGTGGGTCGTAACCTCCGTGACATCTCTCAGTGTGGCTTGGGATGGTCATTTTATAAATTCGCGCCATAAAAACAACAAATGGCTGGATGGAGCGGCACCTTACGGTGGAATTGATAAAACTTCTAAATACGATGACATCACTGGGGAGATTACCATCAACAGCATTGACCATGAGGATGGTAAGAAACAACATAAACTGTACAAAGTGTATTGTCTCATAAAAAAAATGATGATCAACTTGCAGAATTGATTTTTTTTATTCATTGTAGGAATAATTGATTTTAAAGTTAAACTTGCAATAAACAGTGACGAAACAACAATAACACAGGAAGTTGCCGAGTATTCCGTTTTCAACATTCACAAGCAGCAGGAAACATTCACAGGGTTAAGTTGGAGTGACGGAGACCGTATGGAAATCACGATAACCGCATTCGATATAATGAATGTAACGAAAGAAGACCATGTGACATTTTACAAAGATACAACGCCACCTCAAATCACAGATCTGTGGTTGACCAAAGAAGATGAGCTTGATGTAGCTGTGTTTGGATTTACAGATTTTAATGAAATGACGTAATTTTTTTTTAGCATCGTAGTACTTTTTTCCACGCTTGTTAATCATCACGTTTGGAGATACCATATTTCCGATTTTCATTTATTTTCGTAGCATAGAATGGTCTGCTGAAGACCCACACAGCGGAATTGACAGTATGACCTGGAGGATCTACGATACAGACGACAATACCTTGCAACATGGGATAGAAAACGTACCTCCTCAAGGAGATTCTCAGGTAGGGTACTGAGCATGCCCAAATCTTTATCACCGATATAAGCTGAATAAGCATTCACTAGATGTATTTCATTGCAGAACTTGACTGACTGTAATGACAAGTATCAGAATGCTACGCGTGGAGTAAAGTGTTACTGCACGGCATTTGTCGGCTGCTTCCACAAACATTTCGTCGTCAAGCCTACTGTACCTAGCAATGGTCTCCAGGGCGTCCATGATGCAGATTATTTCATAGAAGTGGTGGCTACTAACAAGGCACAACTACAAACCACCGAACGGAAAAGAGTTAGTACAACTTAACAACTTGATTCGGTGAATTAATGCGTGAAATTTGTAAAGAAACAATAACTGTGTTCTGTCCTTTATTCTTGGTAATAGATTAGTATCGATACATCTCCGCCTCATGCTGGGTTTGTTATGGACGGTTCTCTTGGTCAGAAAGAGGTTGATTATCAACAAGGGTTGACACTCCAGGCTCATTGGTCAGGTTTCTTTGATAGAGAAAGTGGAGTCCGTTTCTATCAGTATGACTTCTCTACGGAATGCCTGACGTCTACAAACTTTTCCTTGACTGCCAACAGTAGCACAACAGTAACGATATTCATAATTTCCTCATTGAATCTTATTAATTTCCATTATACTTCTCCATGGTTAGCGTAAATTTTTCTTTCGATTTCAGGTAAAAACCACAATATCTACTGACGCGAGCATTACGATGACGTCAGAAAATACGTATTATATAACAGTTGTTGCCTACAACGCAGCATTTCAAGCCTCTGAACCGGTGTGTTCTGACGGTGTTACGATAGACTCAAGCGGGTCTTCTATAAAGGAATTGTCGATTAGTAACTCCAGAATTAAAGGCGGACTCGTGACCAATTCTGGGGAATTCTGGATTATTTCTGACGAAAGAACCAGGAGGAAAATATACAACACTACCAGTTGCAGGTATTTATGGAATTTCAATATCTAAATATCGTATGTATCCGGATTGAAATAGGTACTCGGTACCCTTTTCTTGTTAGAAGAGGTGACTACGGGGGAAGGGTCTTCTGATGAGACTACAAAAACGGAGGCCCCCTGTCACATCAGGTGTGGCATGGTAAGATCCCTCCGTACAAAGGCATTTTAAAAGTACCGAACATAGACCCAATTTTACAGTCTGTCATATGCAATGGTGACGTTTCATTCTCAAACTGGACAATATAAGGCCAACCATCAATATCTAAATCACTCAAGTTTGTTTTTAAATTTGAGTTACTCTTTGCCAGTTCATTGAGAGATGTGAATTATTTCTTAACAGTTCTAAAGCCACGACTATTGCAAGCCTGGATTTGATTCCTATTGAGAGGGATGTGGATGGAAACACTTTGGAGGTTGACGGTGAAGAGGTCTGTGCCTCGGCATCAGGTGCCCCTGCAGAATTAACACCAGTTCTCTCCAGTGCCACATCGGTTAGATTTACGAGTGTTTCATTTTTAAAAGAGGAAATGAATGTAAATTTGTACCAAGTTTATGTATTTTTTGTTTAGATTTTTTTTACTTGAGAAATGAGTTTACGAATTTGGAAGTTTTAAGGATTTGCTATTTATAAAATATTCAATTTTGGGGAGTGAGTACGTACGTAGTCATTGTAGTGTTAGATATTGTGACTATGGTGCATAATTTAATTGCAATTTAAAGTACCAACTTCAATGGCTTGTAAATGCTGGAAAAGGCGGGGTGTACAATTATGAGATAGGGATTGATCCAACAGCGAACAGTGGTAGTCCATCCATCCTACCGTTCACCTCTACCGAACACAACCCAAACTTCCAGATCTCGGCAAATTCTCTCCCAGTCGCTACCGAATTTTACTTCACGATCAAAACGATTACCAAGGCAAACAAAGAAACTATTCAGGTATGGACTATCTGTATGATATATAGCACTATGCATGTAGGTATAACCGAATATTTCACAAAAGTTAGGACCATTCATAACCATGAACTATCTTGTGCAAATTTGTTTTTGCAGAGCGTGAAATGTATTTTGGATATCACAGCACCAGTTTTTACCGGTCCAATATCGGTTTCATTAACCAACAATAACGAATTTTTGGTTGCTTCATGGCCAACAGCATTCACTGACTCTGAGGATCCATTTTCACTAGATGTAGAGTTTGCAATCGGTGAGAATTAGCAGATACATTTCTATGATAAATATTTCTTTTTTGTCATATTGATAGAACATGTTTGTGGTATCATGTCCTTTTGCTACAGGCTCAGAGATGCATGGGACACAGATTCAGAAATTCAGTCCCCTTCAGACGGGAGGAACGTGTACCTCTTTATCCCCTGCCGTCTGTACAGGAGTGGCCCTGGGGTCTTTGGACTGGAATCTGCACTCTTTTCATGTATATTATATCACTGTGAAGGCTACTAACAGAGCAATGTTGTATACATTGGCTGTATCAACACCATATACACATGGTATACAAAAACCCACGACCGGTATAGTCATAGAAATATCATCAGCGGTAAGCGAATTGGCACAAAATATATTATCTTTGTGAAATATGTTTTCCTTACTAAACAAATTATGATCCTTATCTTTTTTCTCTTTTCTGCAGAACATGACAGCGTATGTTCCAGTAATGGTAAGGGTATTTTTTCTCAATTTACATTATTTTTATTGATAAAAATAATTTCCCATAATGCGATGATTATAAACTTTTTTAGGATATAGAAGACATAGATTTTCAACATGAAACAGACAGGATCTCAGCGCGCTGGAGTGGATTTAACCATCCCCATTCCAACATTTCATACACATTGTCCATCGGTACAACAAATGGCGGAACTGACGTGGTGAATGCTCGAAGCGTGGGAAGAAATACAACAGACACTATTACTGGAATGACCTTAACCAATTTACAGGTGAGAAAATTCTGACTGCATATATGTCATTTGGCATAATCCTACTTTTGTACTTTTGGGGGCAAATTTCAAGAGACTCGCTGTGTCTTGAGAGTGTTCTGAGAGTGTTCTCACCGAAAGCTTCATCATAAAACACGATATAGCAATCTGGGTTTTTTTTTCTCTACAGACATACTACGTGAGTATAACAGCCTCCACGACATACCAAGACGTGACCGTGACGTCTGATGGCGTGACAGTTGTACAGGAAAATACAGCGCTACCTGCCATCACTATTTACGACGGGTCCAACTGCTCCATGTCTAGTAAGAATGAAGGATAATAATTAGAATTGGTGAATGCATCAGTGGTTCATTGCAATAAATTTACTTGCATGAAATATTTATTGTTTCAGTCGACAACAATGCGACTTTGTTCACTCACCACGACACGGTAAGTTGAGATCTATGTATTGACACCGAAAATCTTGAACAGTGGTATTCAAATCAAGTCCTATTTCAGTGTGATTCCCAATGGATGCATGATTGATATATCATAATTTTAGGACAATCGTAAGCGATGTGAAGAGGACATTGATTATCAGGCATCTGTGACAACTCTCTCTGCTTACTGGGATATCCCGAGATCTCAGGCTCACTATCTCACTGACGTCTTCATTAGAGTGGAAGTCAAAGATCACGTGGGAGGTAGTACACATCTGTGCTGATATAGAAAATGCACCACACTCTTCTCAGCTTTTGCAATAAAATATTTCCATAATTGACCATAGTAAAATATGTGGAACATTGCAATTTTGACGTACAACAGTGATATCTAAACAATTTATTCTCCATAGCAAAATATTTTTTCGCTAAAACTATTTGAATGAAATTACAGATTATATGATTATTTTAACGCATTTTCAAAACAAGGACAACAGTAATAAAAATATATAGATGGATATAATATTACCAATTTTGTCTTCGAATTAGATTATATCTTTATGAACAAATTGTGATCGATGATTAGATAAAGACACAAGTGTTAATTGAACGTTTGCTTTGCCACCTAGGCACATGGAGTGGAGTGACAGAGTGGATGTACCTAGTGACTAACCTCCATCACACCTTTCGGAACTTGAACCTTTCCCCTGGGCGAACTTACCGATCTTCCGTCAAATTTTGTGCCAGACTCCTCTGCTTCGTCCCTATCAATAGCGATGGTGTTACAGTGCTGGCCAATAATCCAGTGACAGGAGGATTAACCCTTAACCATCAAACTTCTGGCACTGAAACGGTAGGAAAGAAAGTGCTTTTCGCTTTCAGGATACAGTTGAGATGATATTGTTGTCGTTCCGATATTCATGACGCGTATTAATATCTTTGAACAGGTGTCCGTTAAATTTGACCCGTTTTACGATCCAGATGTAATCAATCCATCTGACAAATATACTGCTGTAGATAAATATGAATATGCCATTTCGGACAACTCCACAAACGGGAATGTACATACAAGATGGACTACAATCACAACACCCCCATCGGCACAGGTACACTTAAAATAAACATCCCTATGATAATCCATGAATAAAATATTTGACCACTGTCAAGAAACGGCTTGCAAACCTTCTGCACCAACTTTTTCCAATCTTCAGATATCGTTCACAGTCCCACTGAATGGTACGATGGATTTCAGTAAATGTCGGAATCTTGTTGTCAGAGGCTATAACAAGGCAGGCCTCTACAACACGGTGTCCGCAGGCATTAAAGATTGCGCTCAATTCAACCCCATTCTGATTGTCCCCAATGTCATTGTTGATGCTGTAGGAGCCCCAGATCCTNTGGTACGATGGATTTCAGTAAATGTCGGAATATTGTTGTCAGAGGCTATAACAAGGCAGGCCTGTACAACACGGTGTCCGCCGGCATTAAAGATTGCGCCCAATTCAATCCCATTCTGATTGTCCCCAATGTCATCGTTGATGCTGTAGGAGCCCCAGATCCGTCAGATGGTAATGCACAATGGCTACTCTATTTGTTACGATATGATATTTAATGTATGTTGATATAAACAAAGTTGTGGATGCAGTTGTTCTCAACTTTTACAAAATAAACATAATTTGTAGACACGAAAGGCCTTGGAGTAAGCTTAGCCGAGAATGCTGTTTGGTCAGTTGCGGACGCCGATTACACTCCATTCAGGACAATATTATCAGCCGTTTGGCACTCTGGAAGATATTCCTCGTACAAGTGGGCCGTAATAGAGAACAAGTCTCCGGAATCTGTAACGTACAACAGGCAGAGTAGTCCACTAACATTGAGAAATCCATGCACGCACTCAGATGTTGTTCACTCCAAATGTGGGACTACGAGTAAGTGAAGATGACTGCATCTTAGCATCTATTTTCATCATCTGAAAACTATATACAGTACCATTATATCAATTTTAACGAGATACTGTGATTGATTTTCAGCACAAGAGTATGTAAATGTTGTTTTTGGTGAGAATGAGTATTTGGTGCATGGTAAAACCTACATGATATGTATCCATGCCGACGAAGAGAATGTAACCAATGAATTGTGGACAAACCTACTGCCAGAGCTAAGTGTCTGCACTGACGGGATAATTGTGGATCTCACAAGCCCTACAACAGGTGACGTGTGGCTCGGAAATGTCCAGAACACAAAGTATCAGGTAGGAAGAGAATTATTTCTTCACTGCAGAGACTAATTCCCAAACAGTTAAAAAAACGATATAAGAGAATTTGTTATTTTGCAAATATGATAAATGCATATTAAGAAAATGCATTTGCAGGTGGGGTCCTCTGACTTTTATATCAACTGGAAATCATTTGTTGATATTGAGGATCTTGGAATCGGGAAACATCATACAGGGATAAGTTATTATGAAGTTAACGTTGGTAAGTTCATTATATGGAATCTCGAAATCAAATGTTTAATACGCATGAAATTACGACTGTTAAAACACAACCATTGCCATTGTAGGATCCACAAATGGGGGAAATGACGTGGTGGATGTTACGAACGTTGGGGTGGTTAACCACGCCCACTTTGGATCCCTGACCTTACATTCGGGTCATAAATATTACGCAACCGTCACAGGTAATTGAGAATTTGAAATAAAAAGAATAAAAAACAGTTGATCATTTTAGGATGAAATTGCATTTTCATAAACTGACTACGTGGTTTCCAGGCTATGACTTTGTCGGAAGGAAGGCTAGTAAAACCTCAGATTTTGTTATTGTCGATTTCACTCCTCCTACAAACACAGATGAACCAATAAAACTAAGGACTGGTCGACACATCACATCCACAACCGAAGTATCTGTGTGGTAAATGTTTGAATAATTATTTTACCAATGCAAAGGGTTTCCCTTCTCTCTGTATTTTGTTTCTATCTTTAGCTAACTAGTAAATATGAATATACTAATTCCACTTTTTGATAGTTGGTCCAATATTTTTGATGATAAAGAAAGTGGAATTGATTACTACTTATGGTCTGTTGGTTCAATGCCTGGATACAGTGACTTAATGGGCTTTACAAAAGTCAGTGACGTGTGTGTGACGAATAACCCCTCCACATTGAGTATGATAGAGGGACATGCTTATTACATCAATGTTAGGGTAAGTTGTGTTGATGATATTTTCGATTGTACGCGATAAGTAATTAAGATATATTTAAAATTAATCTTCGTATTTCGTCAAATTGTGCAGGCATATAACAGAGCTGGACTATCCACGACTATAACGTCATGGGCGTTTGTAGTGGAGTCCTCGCCACCAGTCCCTGGTCACGTGTTTGATGGCGACCAATCAGAGACGTCAGATCAGAGAGATCTGGATTTTCAAACACATATGGAATACATTTCCGCTTATTGGGAAGGATTCTATGACCCACATTCCACCATCAGCGATTATTACATCAGCGTGGGAACGTGCCCTCTTTGTCAGAATATACTACAACATCAGCCAGTAGGAATTGTCAATGGTAAATTTAAAAGTTCAAATTTACATGAATGAAATTACCAGTGGCTCTTCCCATAGTTTTAAGCTTTAATTCAAGCTTTGATTCTATATGGAATAATACTATCCAAATATTAATACACTGTATATGCTCTTTACTGAACATAGACATTAATGGGGAACTAACAACTCAACTTTATGACAAGCGGGGTGATTTCAGCTTCTCTATCGTCAACTTTCCATACTTATGTAGCAATATACCACCATCTCCTGCGTATGGTGTATATGTCTTTCAACTGATTCGATACGCAAGCGAATGTTCTTTCTATGATCAGTTTTTAAATTGAGGCAGGTGATTGACAAATTGATGTTGCAGGGGTTTCAATAGTCAATCAGCATTTCGCAAAGTGTATAATTGCCATAACGATCTAGTTTGTCAATACAATATCTGATTTGGTCAAAAGCTCTCTGATGTGTTTCATACCAATTGCTAGGCCATTCTTTTTACGTTGATTTTGACTGCGGATTACTCCGTTTACTTGATTAAGATAAAGGGCTCACGGCGGGTGTGACCGGTCGACAGAGAATGATTAGTCCTCCTAGAAACCTGATCCCACCTCTGGTAAATCCAGGGATCCGTGTTTGTCCAACTCTTTAATTGTATTCTGTTTTGGACTTATGAGATTGATCACTGTGTTATCTTCACCTTTACACGAAATACACAATCAGTTACATTTACTTAGTGTTACTTGACAATCCAGATCGATCATGGGTTAGCTTTTTATAAAGACTAATACCAGATCCAGACTGACGTTTTTTTTCTTATTGCTACCCTGAAATGATCATCACTAAAGAAATCAAATTAATGTTCATTTCATAAACTTTTCATATAGAAGTTAGTTTGCTTTTGTATTTCATTTGATTTGGACTCTGAACTATCTTTATATCATTTCAAAGAAAAGGCATGTCTTTATTAGATTTTCATATCATGCATCACATCGCAGCAAAATTTAGACTCTAAAATATCTTATTTGCAAACAATACACGAAAGATTCATAAAAATAATTGGCACTCAGAGTTTGATGAAGAAATCATATTTCGTATGAAGTGATTTAACGAACCATGGACAGTAAATTTTGGTGTAATGAACCACCTTAAAGCTCTATCAAGTTTTAGAATGCAAAATAAAAATAGAATTTGCGACAAAGTAAATTTCATAAAGATTAAAAACGATGCTGATAACAATTCATATTATTAAGAAAGAAAGTCCGTATTCGACGATATAACCCACACAATGACGAATCAATTCTAAAAGATGGTTCCGACACCAAGTTCTTTCTTTTATAAGTTCAAGTTACATTTTATAAGTTCAAGTTACATTTGTACCTATATATCAATACATCCACCCCTTTAATCTGTTACAGACTACCGTCTTTCTGGAGTTGGTTTCGCCATTGGACTAAAGTACTTCACTTCCGTAACAGCCTGCAATACGGCGAATTTATGCACCACCGTGACTTCTGATGGTGGAATCATTGACAACAGTCCGCCCACTCCAGGANCGAATTTATGCACCACCGTGACTTCTGATGGCGTAATCATTGACAACAGTCCGCCTACGCCAGGGAAAGTGAGAGACGGACCAGGAACAACCGACTCCGAATACCAGTCTTCCAAGTACTATATATATAGAATTTTAATAATGAGGAATGGATTAAAAATTCACTGAATGTTATTGAAACCGTTTCTGTTTGTTCCTTCCAGGTCGCACTTATCTGCATCGTGGTACGGCTTCTCAGACCCGCAATCGGGATTGGGGAAATTTGTTTGGAAGGCGGGAACTACCCGGGGTGGGGATGATATATTTAACGTGACATTTCAGCACATCCACCTGAATGTTTACGCTCGCAGTCTACCTCTTCCGAAAATTACGCTGGAAGAAAGGAATATACGTCACTGTTGATTGCATAGACAACAATGCTGTAATTATATCTTAAATACATGTATAGGCAATTACGTACCACTGTTGGTTGCTACAACAATGTGGAATGTATATGCCATAAATACCAGTGTATAGGATTTACGAGTCACTGTTGCGTGCATACAAGCCAATGCCGGTAATTATATGCTATATATAATACAATGTATAGATATACTGTCACTGTTGGGCGTACGAAACAATGCTGGAATCATATCTTTATAAAGACAGTATAGTGTATATTGTATTTATATCCAATATCGTTATGAATTTAGCATCATCAGTATGCAGTAATGACATTTGGATGACAATATCGTTTTTTAATTTTATTTATAACCCCCCCCGCTAGCGAAGCGGAGGGGTTTATAGTGATCCTGTGGTCCGTGGGTTCGTTCGTCCATCCCCGCCTCCCATCCGCTACTCCTCTAAAACTCTGAAACTTTCAGGGATACTTTGTTACATAATGTCATTATGCACCTCCTATTTTATTTGAGGAACCAGGGGGTATCACTTCGTGAGTTTTGCTCACTTGCTCGTTTTAGCATGCATTTACAAGTTTTCTTATCGTCGTCAAATTCAAATTAAGTTTTGTTGTCTGTAATTCGATGTCTGTCGATTAATCATGACATGTTTTTTTTAGATAAATTAAGAAAAATAAAATCATGACATGAGTTGTTATTGATAGACTTTCTNTTTGTTGTCTGTAATTCGATGTCTGTCGATTGATCATGACATGTTTTTGTAGATAAATTAAGAAAAATAAAATCATGACAGAGTTGTTATTGATAGAGTTTCTTTTCACAAATATTCAACACAGGATTGTATGTGGAAACGTCATCCAACGGCTTTATCGTCGACGAAACAGGGCCAGTAATCGACTTAGGTCCCGTCTTTCCGGGGGATTTTGTGACGTATGATGTTGGGACAGACCAATATTACCAGGTCCACAGGACCACCCTCAGGGTGGAGTGGCAGGTCAGGGATCCTGAGTCTCACATCGAGCGGCAGTACCTCACAATTAAGTCACATGTTGGAGGCGAGTTTAGCAGTACCCCTACACAGGTATAAACTAAAATTATTTAATTCTTATTGTATCCTTAGCTCTGATTGGTCAATTTCAAATTTGGGAATGCAAGTTATTTTTGTATAATCTGACTTGGTATGGGGGACATACACCCTTGACAATTAGCAGCCGGAACTACTTTTTGCAATTTCAACAAATAAATAAAAACAAGGGAAATATTTGTAGTTGTTTATTAATTCTGTAAATATATTCTTGTCCATGTAATCATTGCAACCTAATTCATGAAATGTACGTCAGATATTAAAAAATACGATAATGGATAGGGTAATTATAAAATAGTTGTGAAGAATCTGGCACGTAAAAGTAAATATGTTGTTTCTTTCAGATTAATGGCATCGTGCGGGACTACACGTTCAGTAGTTTAGACCTACATGATGGGGTGGAATATTTCGTCACGTTGATCAGCTGCAACGGGGCAGGGCTGTGTACAAATGCCACCTCAAAGCCTCTGTTAGTGGATAGCACGCCCCCAAATAGAGGTTGTTTTGTATTCCACTATATTCCAATATGTTTTTGATACTTTCATGATAAATAGTATCAGACTGTCTGAGAAAAGGTTTGAGAAAACATCATGTTTCCCCTTGAGAGTAAAAGTCAGTAGGACCTATATGGCAACAAAACACATTACTTGACAACAGGTGCTATTTTAAAAGATTACCACATGCGTCAAATTGATGTGTTTACAGTTCGCTGTAGATTTCAGAAAAATGGTGTTTAAACTTTTGGAACAGATGTATAGCATTTAGTGTGATAAAACAATTATTTGCTCCTCGGTTATTTGGGGGGTGGGGGTGAGTGGGTTCAATGTTACCCTCAACTACATGCACTATTCATATGATGGTCACCGTTTTTGAAAAGAAGTAGAATTTAGCAGTTTCATTTTTTATTTGGATTACATAAATAATTCTTTATGAATATACATGGCTATTTAAAATATTGATACATGGATCAATTCAATAAAGAATATTAAATTGGCAACAGGGCAGATATGTACCCCTGGAAACATCAGAGTTGGGATCAGCTGCCTACGAAGAACTTATAAAAGAACTAATCTGCTTGGTTTATTCGGTCGCGTGGCTGGGATGGTCCATGTCGCATCTCCCTAAATCAGTATTCCCCTTCTGCCACCAATTCTACTCTCAAGAGACTCGACGTTAATTTTTTGCTCACACAGAAGGACATCAAGAAGCTTTCCACAAAATAGAATGTCATCGAAACACTGATAGGGAGGGCACGATAGGATAAGGGTCTATGTTGCTCCCATTTTCACTTATATTTCAAAACGGATTTAGAATCGTACAGCCTAGATGATGCCGATAGAAAATAGAAATGTATAACCAAGGTCACAAAATCAATAAAATTTATGATTTACGCCGAAAATGGCAAACCTTTTAAATTCTACTTACATTTTGCTTTGTTAAATATCGAGCATACGTTTGCCTTTGTATCATTTTTACACCAAAGTTGCAGCTGATTCTGGTGTAGAAAATATGCAAAGATGGATGTAGGCAATGTATAATTTATATTTTCTGTTGCAACGTGCGTTTCAAAGACAAACATAGAGGAAATTCGAAAATTTAAGTAACAGTGATATTATGCGCATGAATATGATATACCATTGAGTCAAACGCTGTCTGATGTATTTTATAGCCATTGATAAGCCGTTTTTCACACACTCATGATCATTTGACTACGGATTGTTCCGTTTACCTGATCAAGACTATGGGTTCACGGCGGGTTTGACCGGTCAACAGGGGATGCTTACTCCTCCTAGGCACCTGATCCCACCTCTGGTGTGCCCAGGGGTCCGTGTTTGCCCATCTCTTGTTTTTGTATTCTATTTAGGACTTACAAGATTGATCACTGTTCGTTATCTTTGCCTTTACATGCAAAATCTAACACTCATTTTGAGATAGATGTGATCAAGATCTACAGTTTTGTCCATGTTAACCTTAAGGGAGCCATATTGGGTCCTTTACCAACCTTCCTCTTCTAATGAACGGTGATCAATCTCATAAATCCCATAAATAATACCAAATTAGGGGTAGGGTAAATATAGTTCCATGATGAATCCACTGTAGTATGTAGAAACCAAAGGAGGCTAAGTTTATTAATTCATTTTAAATTTCAGGGATGTTCGCCATCCAGACTGACCATGCTGCCAATCTTTCGCGCCATGTCGATGATCACATGACATGGACCTACAAAAAGACGGTGTCAGTTCAGCTTGCTTGGATTGGGTTTGACGATAGTCACTCAAACATCCGCCATTATAGCATCAATATAGGATCCGGGTTCTTTTTGTCGGATCTGAATCAGGTGTGCCAAATCAAATAAATTGAAATATACATATATCCTAAACAACGAAGTTGTGACCTCAAAGTCAAGAAGGCGTGTGATTGAATACCTGATTTTTGTTTTGATCTAGGAACCTGGAACCCCCTTTATTATATCCCACAATGACACCGGTATCAAGAAAGGTAACGAGGGGATCGTACAAACCAGTACTCTGCCAACCAAAAGCCTGACCAAACACAGCTACATATACATCCACATGTGGGCGGAAAACATGGTATCATTCACATTATCTTCTTCTGTCTCCATGTTTCGATCAACACGAAGTTTCAATCAACTGAAACGTGACTGAAAACATTTATTCCTAGCTGCAAAACAACTGTTTCCAGACGTAAACAATTATTGATTTTGTAGTTCTTTTTCCGACATTGTGGTGGATATTTACAAGGAAAGATTACAACATATTCTTGCAATTTGGTTTAAGTTTTCCTAAACAAGAGATTTAAAATATGTGGCATTCGTCTTTTTAAAAACTTCGAAGTTATCACATCTGAGAACGCACATTTGTATGTTCAGATGCGCATATGAAATACATTTAGAAATCAGTTGCGCGGTGAGAAAGGCACAGATTTAAGATCCCATAAAGAGTGTTGTCAGTGTTATGCGCATTATTGGAGTGCATTAGACTCTAAGTTAAAAGACTGGAGACAAGTCGATTCATTAAATCAAAGACATGGAGCCTTAATCAAGAGACGAGATAAATGATATGAGTTTCTCGCCGAGTCGTGCTGTTTATTCATTTCCAAGTATTTAACAACCACTACGAGAGTTCTTCATAAAGACCACTGTTATATTGCTAAACTGATAAAAGCTTATTTTATACAGAGCAGTAGTAGGAAGGCGTATCTTTTGTTCATACGGAACACGGGCCTATACGGTCGATCACGTTGAATGAGATAGGTTGGAAAATAACTAACTTTCCAGAGTAGAATTACGAGCAATAGCATGAGAGCCAGTTTTAGAATGAAAAGTCGTATGAAATGCGAAGGAATAGGGATATTTTTTCCCGAAAGAATAGGAGTATTTTAAGCAAAAATGAAGTCTTCATGGAACCACGACAAGATTGTGTCTAAAGAGGAGGGACCTATATGGTATTTGAGAATGTTAGGCGACTTGCGTGATCCAGTGGTCCCATGGAAAATATTTTTAGTTCATGTTCAACAGGCTGGTCTGAAAAGATTGCCAATCAGTGTCGATCTTCAAATTTAAAAAGAGCTGGTTGGTCCACTGGCGGTGTGTGCGGCGGGCGAGCCCTACGAGCCCTGTGAGGTGTACTGCGTCTGGCGCGGCCCAGGAGAGCGGGTGCCACTGTACCAGGCTCCCGTTACCTGCGTCAATGATACAGCAGAGTAAGACAATCGCTTCTCGTTACAGCGAATTATTAGTATCATTAATATGAAGATACGTAATTGCGAAGCAGAAACTGTAGAATCCCTGATATTTGTCTGTAATGTATAGGCCAAATGTATGAGTAAGGTTAGGTTAAATGATTTCTTATTATGGTCGTTTTATATAGCTGACGTCAAATGAGCGTTGTCAATGGTCATGGAACCACCTTGCGCTTTCGGCGATCCAGTGACGTGGATTATACACACGCAGGACACTCGTGTACGGAGGTTGCATGGGCGAATCCACTCTCATACAAGGCTACCCAAACGGTCTGGTAGAATTGAGTTTTGTAATTCTCAATTTACGACAAGTAGGTAGATATCAGTATTAGATAAAAAGACATTGAAATTGTCGAAGCGCTCGAGTCTGTGCCATCAAAAATTGGTACTGTATTAAGAGATTACATCAAATTAAACTGTTATCGTGTTTTGCAGCAAATATGTTATTTCTTAGACGTCTGGTAGACACTCAAGTGATAACCAGTGAGCAGTTAGTCTAAGGTTACGAAATAGATACTCTGATCAACGAAGCAGGCCAGTAGAGAAGCAGTTCGAGATTTTGAATTTTCAAAAACATGTCCAAACCACGTGTTTCTAGAGAGAAAATATTATCACAAGTAGATAGCTGTTTTCGGAAACTGGTGATAATGTTAACAAGTGATGAGCGTTACTCTGAATAGCTTGTGCCACAATGAACATGATCAAGTAAGGAATGAATGAGCATTTATTACTTATGTGTAAAGGCAGAAGATAACGAACGAGTGGATCAATCATTGTAAGTCCAGCATAGATACAAAAACAGAGGAGTTTGGGAGAACAGCGGACCCTGGACACACCAGAGTGGGATACAGGGCCAAGGAGGAGGTAAGCGCATCCGCTGTTGCCGGTCACACTCCGCACGTGAGCCCTTAGTTGGATCAGTAAGACGGAGCAATCCGTTAGTCAAGAGTCGAGATTGTGTGAGAGAGACGGCTTAACAATGGCTATGAAACACATAGACAGCACATGACTTCAACGGTGTCATACTGGTAAACCTAATTGTTATAACGAACCAATAAGATGTACGACCAATGCTGCCTTTAAACGTGACCTGTTGATAACCCTGCACAACAACTGTTTGTAAGAGCTTGCTCGATCAAGTACTACGAAATGACAGATGCCACTAGATAGGTCTGTCTAGTAAGTACTTCACATCAACTAGTGACAGCTCAACCTAATTAAGAAATTCTTGAGGCATTAAGAAGCAATCATGCAACTTAAACAAACAGTAACGTACATTGGGTAAAATCTATGTTTTTGGGACTATGATTACATTTAACACATTGTTACCGCCCAAATTAATATCTAAAAAAGAAAAGAAAAAGGAAGATAACGAACACTGATCGCTTGTGAAAAAATTCAATAAAATGGGAAAAAAACGAAAATCCTGAGTATATCAAGGTGGAATCCAGTGATCATAAGTGACTCCTTGTAAGATTGATTGTAGTATTGTTAACGTCCTTACTCGAGAAATTTTTCACTGAAATGTATTGTTCTGTAAATACATCTATCACTATTTTCCCACAGGTAAAGATTAAATAGGACATTGCCCTTTGGTAAATGACTAATGAAATGACTGCTATAACTAGAGCAGGCAGATATCATAACAACGTGCACTTCCTGGTGAAACTATATCATTTTAAATTTTGTATTTTAAGTGATTATCCTAAAGCGCCGATTCTTATTGGTTAAAAACACCTTTTAAGATTGAGGGTGATTTTTCGATAATCGTACCTGAATCAACCATTCAAGTCTCATGCATTATTTGTTGTTGCTAATATATAAAATTAAATAAGAAATAAATCTTATATTTTTTCGGTTGAGTGCAGGTTATCAAACGAGATTTTAGACGGTAAAACATTTCATCAATTCGCGCATTAATGCATTTACCGTCTAAATTCGGCGATACCTGCAAACAACCCGAAAAAATGTAAGATTAATTTCTATGTCTTACTGCATAAAATTACATGGCAAGAAATCAATAAAGCACTATTATTATTTTTCCCCACAGTACAAGTCATATATACTGTATCAAGATATGCATTCTTAAGAAAAAATCTAATGCAATTCAGTATCATAAGTGTCAAGATCATTTCCGACGTCTGAACACTTGAACCACATCCATCCTGAACGTTTTGTTCAGAAACGTAGATAAAGGATAATCTCATTGGTTAATGAAGTAAGACTTCAAAAACAGAATTTGTAAACTACCTCAGCGGGGGGTGACAGAATGTCCTCTGAAGGTCTTTCTTGA
Organism: Ostrea lurida; assembly: GCA_903981925.1. Taxonomy (NCBI): domain Eukaryota; kingdom Metazoa; phylum Mollusca; class Bivalvia; order Ostreida; family Ostreidae; genus Ostrea; species Ostrea lurida. The sequence continues at coordinate 2,021 of CAJDSM010024140.1, read as the reverse complement.
TATTTCTTAACCTGACACGAGAAAAAGGAAGAAATAGCTTAGAAGGAATGCCTACAGTGACGACAACAATAATGTCGTTGTCCTGGTCACTTTGATAGTAATTCACCATTTTCCGCCCCCTGGAGTTGCGTTATGATTGTGATTCTACCTTGGTTGGAACGACTAGCTAGTTTCGTCTTTGCCAATTTTTTGAACTCCTATCAGAGGACGAATGTGACACGATGTCCATTTTGTCTTTTCCCTCTCGTTAAACAAGTGATATTTACATTTACTGTTTAATCCCCTAATAAATATTTTGGAATGATATGTGCCTATAACTGCAAAAGACCGAATCACCAAAGTTGGTTTGGGGTATGAATACAAAACTACTTACAAGGGTTGTAAAAATATGTAAATATATGAACTCTTTTAGGTGAAACTTGTTAATAAAACTGTTTTGACAATTGATGTTTTTATTTAAAGAAAAAATTATATAAACACTTGGGTTATTAATTTTTTTTAAATTTTGCACTCTTTTTGTCGTGTGAGGCATTATGACATCATGAAGTGCGTAAATGTCACATTGCTGTACTTTTTTCCTGTAACATTTCAATTGTGACGTACAATTACTTACCTAATGGCTGTTCCCATGAACCGCTACTTCCCAAAGGATTGAAGTGGAAAGTTTAAAACATATACAATAAAAGCACAAACAAATGCATTTTCTAAGAATGTAAATATATAGCAATAAATTATGATTTATTGAGATGTGTCTCATAACGTGCAACGGTGTGTGCACAAATTTTCCATAACGCGCTAACGCGCCGTTATGAATTTGTATGCACACCACCGTTGCAGTTAGAGACTAAATCTTCAAATAAATCCATATTCATGCTTAATATACGCACATAGACAAATGTCACAAATATCCACACAAGATAATGAAATACAAACATGACCGTTCCATAATACAATCGTGGAGTATATTTGGTTTTTCTCATCTCGCAGCGGTGGAACAATCAACAGCGGTAGCCCTGGGATTACCGACGTCCACAGTCTTCTTTCGAACACCACTGCAGCAGGCCAACCGTTAAGGCGCCAATCACAACGCGCGTAACACAGACCTGGCCTTCTGATTGGAAATTTGTCACGATTTTACCATATACGCTTTATATCTATCACTGAAATCTGTCCATCAAAGTTAGAGTAGAACCATGCTTGAAAAAATGATTTCAATTGTTCTAAAATCTTACACGCCCGCTGGTGCGTAGAAAAACATATATGGTATCGTAAATCCGTGATGTCCCACCGGAACTCAATGAGCACGTGAGAAGGTCTAGGAGGCCAGTTCAGGATAAAATAATCCGACGAAGATTTTGTTTCTTTTTTTGAAAATACAATGCTGACCATAATATTTTCCGAATATCCCGATAATCATTTAACAGAGCCATATAGACATGACGGAGAAACCTACGCGGTTTTGTTCATTATAAACTCTTGGAGTAGGACATCTGTTCCAGTGTTTTGATACATTGGTATACAAGTTGTATTCAACATTTTCACTGATTTTTCGATGTGTTCTGATATAAAAAAGCATTCGTATGTACAGGTTAGATCCAAGCTTGGTCCAACTTATCATTAAGAATTAGATATATTTATAATTAATCTAACTTCCTATTTTTTCATTTGCGTGGCTACCCTTGAACTGTCCAAGCTCAATTACCTGGATATGATAACGCAACTCGAGTGTAACCACTTCAAGGAATATATCAAATGGTGTTAACTATCAACAAAAATGATCCCAAAATATTACTTTAGATGTGATTCCTATTGATTAAATAGCTTTGCGCACTATTTAGTTTAGAAGCAGTAAAATTCGAATCTTGCGACAGCATATGGTTACGCGCCATTACTCTTATATTGATACTGAAATGCCGTTTGAAAAATGATTAATCTTATCGTTTTTTTAGATGTAAATAAAATGGTATTAAAAAACTCCCATTGTATCAATCTAACTACAGTGCTGACTATTTTCCGTCCTG
>CAJDSM010024136.1:43411-53495 GCA_903981925.1 Ostrea lurida | reverse complement strand
AAAGCCGACAAAATTCTTCGATCCTCCTTGAGAAACGTTGATCAGTTTCGCGTTCCTGGGCTGTAGTATGGTCAACCATGAAAAAACTTTTGAAATTCCTTATTTGAACACTTTTTTATCACTATCATCTAGCTTTATTTCCGTTGATACGAATTTTGCGATCACCGGTCTGGTCCGCCTTGTATCCATTCGGTAGTCTGAATTGTCAACACATCCCCTCGGATCTAAAACTAAACCCGGCTTTTTGTTTAAAGAATTAACAAGCTGCCATTTTACTCATCACAATAAAATAAATGCTTGCATATTTTTGTAAGTCATCTGAAAGACATTAGTATTACTTTTTCGAAATTAAAAAATCGTATTCGATCGCGTTTCCAAAGATATCAAATATCATTGTCTAATTATTTTATTTATTTGTGGAGTCCTCAAGTAAATGCCCATTTTGAATAGCACCGCCTTTTTTGTAACCACGTGACAATGCGATCTCATTTTAGAACGTAAAACAAATCAACACAGTCGTCCGAGCGATAGTTTTTATTTATATGCTACATAACAAATTTTTATAATGAGATGTGCATCTTATTTACTTGAATTACATCGTATTGAAGTCAATTTCTATCACCCAGTCGTTTAGTAACGATAAATAAGTTTCAAAGATATCAATAAACATTGTCTAATTATTTATTTATTTGTGGAGTCCCCACAAGTAAATGCCCATTTTGAATAGCACCGCCTTTTTTGTACCACGTGACAAACGCGATCTCATTTTGAACGTAAACAAAATCACACAGCGTCGAGCGATAGTTTATTTATATGCTACATAACAAAATTTTAGAATGAGATGTGCATCTTATTTACTTGAATTACATCGTATTGAAAGTCAATTTCTATCGCCCAGTCGTTTAAGTAACGATAAATAAGTGGCCAATCTAGGTATTTTCAATTGTAAACACAACTCGCACGCTTACCTCTAATTTCTTGCGCACATGCGGCAGAGAGGTTGTAGGGTTTCCCCTTCATAAAGCACCGAGCCGCAATATTAAATTATAGGCTCACTTATCACGCAATTAGATGTTTCATTTTATAAAAAAAATTACTGCAAAAGTTTATTTATTTGGTTTGAAGGCACAGGTAAACTTAAATCATTTTTTCTACACCCACAAAAAAATAAATATTAGGCAGCCTGTATATCTTTAAGGATATCGCCAAAGTCTCTTCTTAATCGGAATTCCTCGTTCTTCTCCTTCCAACCTAGACACTTTGGTTAATTTTTCTGGGAACATTGCTGATTCTGGTTGGATAAATGCATGGCCTCCTTTGACATTGCTTTAGAGTTTCTTTTCAACGTTCTAATTTTGCGCAACAAATTCCCCTCTCATGGTTTCCAATTTCTAAAGTCAAGCCCATCTGCCACGTCTTTTACTTGTCGTTCGAATCTTTGCTTTTGCTGTCTATTTTCTGATTAAATTTTTATTCGAACTCGTCTGTGATTTCACAGTTTCTTTGACTTCTCGCAGAATTCTAGCTTTAATTCATGTTTCAGATCTAATTTAACTTGTTTCCTTGACATTCTTCGGATGAAGTCCGCAAAAAACACAGCAGGTGTGGCACGAATAAGATTCAATCCTTGCTCAAAGGCCATAACGCCGAGCAATAGGCTTAATTTTGCAGTCCTTCACCGGATGTATTTTTGTTTTACATTTATATTATAATTTGGCCATGCCCTAGGAAATGTTGGGTATTATATTTCGCACTTTTACAGTAATGAATTAATGATTAAGAAGAACTATCATAAAATCACAAAAATATGGAAAGTGCGATTCCTTCTAAACATAGACATGAAAAAGTTATCTGTCATGAAGCCATTCAGTACCGACTAATTAATTCCAAGAATTCCCTCTAACATTAAATATATTTTCTAAACATTTAATTGCATGTTCACTCTCTAGGATATGGTAGATTAAACCCGGCAGGGGGAGGGGGGGGGGGTCTCAACCTCACTATTGGTACAGACTGGGATTTTCAAAATACCCCTAATTCATATATTCAATATTTTTGAAACCATTTTCCTTTGTAAATTCTGATCTCATATATATTTCAAAACAACAAATTGTGACTTGTTCATTATTAGTTGGTGCCCACGCAGTAAGTGCATACACCCGGATTGTAGTAGTTACAAATGTATATCGTGGGGGAAAATATAATATTTCATGATTACATTTTATTAGAGGGTGGATTTCCAGCGGATAAGCTTATCACTCATTGATGTAATGACAGGTCTACCGATTGATATAACAATTTGATGAACATTGCACCCCATTGATATATTTAACTTGTCAAAACATCTGACAGGTGTATATCAAGAATATAGGAAGAATCCCCCCCCCTCTCCCCGGAGTTGTATGTGACATGTATTGAGACTGTGGAAACGCTATTGGTCACAGCGTGTTTTATATCAAGTAAAATCGGACAGTTGCGTCATCTGTATAACACTCCTTTTGATATGATTAAATGGTTGATATCTGCCGTATGTATAGTGTAATTCATTTTGACATAGTACAGCACTGCCAATCTATGCTTATCAAACCTTATCTAGGATTACCAAACCAGTGATCGGCGAGAAACGGGACGTAGCCGTCATGATTGTTTTCTTCATTTTCAACTTAATTTGTCTGTGTGCCAATGGATTCTTGATTGATGGAGTTCATAACCTACTTATTAATCCCACTGGCACGCCAAACCCTCTACTCAGTAAGTATTATTTACGCCCCTGTAAATTTGTGCTTTTGAGGTGTTAACAAGAAATTTGAAGCAAAGAACATATTTTGAATGCTGGATAAGAAAAATCTTTTTATCGATTTTTATAAGTAATTCGGGGATGTACTACAATTATATCTCTGGGGTTCGAATTTACTTTTATAAAAAAAATATAGATCTCTAAATATAGGGTACCCAAATTTTCAGGTGCAAAAAAGCTAAATTACCAAATACTCTGTATCCTGATATATTTAAACACAATCAACATACATTCCAAAGTTCATCCCGAATACTTTGAATGCAGAACTGAATTCAGAAAATATCTATATTATGGGGGGGGGGGGGGACTTTGAGCTGGGCCCCGGCCTTATTCCATTAAACAGGATGTTTACAAGTGCATTACAACAAGCAATTACATCTAGAATATTCAACATCAGATATTTTTAAATTGAATCAATGTCTTGCCCAAATTCATAAAATAAATCCGTTATAGCCCCAAGTGACTGTAAATCGTTAAAAACAGCTGCACATCGACAGCCATTTTGACCGGTGCCACTAATTACCCCAAAAGAATAAAATGACATATTGCTATAATAATTGTTTATAATAGTACATACATTATTCTACTAAAAAGATTATGTCAGCATATATCCAAACTACATTGACACAGGTGTTTGACAATTTATGATAAGTAAGACTAGTTAATTATGGTAGTAAGTGGCACTAGTCAAAATGGCAGTGCAGACGGTTCTACAATTTTCGGTCACTTGGAGCTATACGGGCTTCAGTTTATTAATTGGGGCAAGAAATTCAACTTAAAAATTATATCTAATGTTGAACATTCTAGATGTTGCGATGCCCAAACATTCTCTTTAGTGGTATAATTGATTGATTATATATCATTTAACGTACCGTTTGATAATCTTTCACTCATATGAAGACGTCACCATTTTCGGTGTAGGCCTGCAAAGGATGAAGAGAAATGGCATATGCTAGCGGCCACCACTATATTTATAAAAAATAAATTTTCTTGTTTCATGTTAAAATTTACATGATTCAGTTCATCAACATTTGTACTTTTATGATTTAAATGCTACATGACGTGTAAATTCGCCACAAACGATATATAAGTCTAAGTTCAAGCTTGGGGTTTCCTTATTAGCTGCATTTCTCAGGCATTTAGCCCCGCCCACACTTTTACAACCCAAGAAACATAAATTCGATGGACCATACGGTTACAGGATTCAGGCTGTGTTTGAATATCATTAAAAACTTTTAAAATTCGTACAGCGATACCCGTATGTTAAATCGCCGATATTTTAAAATAAAATTGGGGAAAATTTCACTAGCACACTCCATTATAGAAACCAGATTTGACCTACCTTGAATTCTCCGCTCTATACAAAAGACGATACACACGTGATTTGAATGCATTGTCCGCTTTCATAGTCTTTCAACGTCTCGTGATTTTAAAAAAGTGTCTTCGATATATAATTTATTTACCAACAAACTAAATCTACTTTGATAAAATGTATAACTTATTTAATTATACGTGTAAGTTTTCAAAGCACAATTCGCTAGCCAAGGGTTTTCGGTCCATTCCGCTCCCGCACAGGGAGCGTGGTGCACCGAAAACCCTTGGCTAGCGAAGATAATTTCTGTTTTTCTAAACAAATGATAGTTTTACATCATTTGCAAGGTGAAATGCACTTGTATTGATTTATGTTATTCATTAAAATTAATTTTACACATTACATATATTTCATTATAAAATGTAACACATTCATGCTGGCGCACATGCAGGCATGTATTTAAAACATGCAATCAAAATATCGCATGCCATTTATATTCTTGAAGATAAAGATATATTTTGTGCTAAATTGTGTGACTGTTTAGTATATAAATCAAATTAAAATATATATACATCGAATTAAAATACATGTAGTGTGGAATTTGTTCTATGTTTATTTACAAACGGGAATCCATTCTGTTTAGACCCGCCCACTCCTTTTATCATTATTCATGAAGGAATGAAAGATTACAAACCTTGACGAAAACTGCCCGGTATGAGGTTTAGAAATCAGTCGATTTTTCAGCATTCCACATGACAATAAACAAAGGAACTATCAAAAGTTTCAGAAATCATTCTGTGTGGCGTTTATGTATAAAAATCTAACTTTAGTGTAGTAGTTTTGAGTTTGTGGTCAATGTAAAAGGGGCCAGCGGATATGGAGACTGCACTTCGCCCTTTAAGCCTATGCTCGACGATCGGGGCCTTTGAGCAGGGAAGGACTTTATCGTGTCACACCTGCTGCGACACGGGACCTCGGATTTTACAGAGTCTTCCATGTCTTCTTCGTACTTTCGATATTTTATTGAACATTGACATTAACAGCAAACTAGCTACTAAACTTTATGAAAACTGGACGGTTTCGGCTTCTCCGCCGTCGACTTCCCATATATGTGTCATCGCCTGCGTGTTGGTGTTGTATGTCTCTCGGCTTGTTCGGTACGCAATGGCTTGTTCTGCATGTGATCAGTCAGGCTGCTTGCGGACAGATTGTTGTTGCGAAGGTTTCGACGGTCGCGTTTGGAGGCGGTGTTTCGTGGGTTCTGTGGTCGTTGTGGCAGTTTAGTTTACCAGTATGACCTACAATGAGTCAAATGCTGTCTGATGTGTTTTATGGCCATTGTTAAGCCGTTTATCACACACTGAGTTGACTACGGATTGTTCCGTTTACCTGATCAAGACTCTGGGCTCAAGGCGGGTGTGACCGGTCAACAGGGATGTTTACTCCTCCTAAGCACCTGATCCCACCTCTAGTGTGTCCAGGGGCCGTGTTTGTCCGACTCTTGTTTTTGTATTCTATTGAGACTTACGAGATTGATCACTTTTCGTTATATTTGCCTTTACGTTTCATCAGAAGGATCTGCCCATTTATTCGCCTCTTACGACAAGCAAGGGTACTGGGATCTATGATAAACCGCATTCCCACGGGTGTTTAGTGGTACAAGGTGGGGTTAAGCTAAAACTTGACCAAAAAATAACAGACATTTTTTTAGAATTCATTTCTGCATATCTTGAGAAGTATACAGAATTTCGGTATGAACTTCCGTAGTAATGTAGATTTATATCATAATACAGAGCAGAAGTTTAAATCAAAACTGGTTATTGTTTTTCCATCGGCGAAGTTGGGTACTCCATATTTAGAGTTGTATACCTTTACTTTATTCGAACCGTGCGATATCTCATCCGTAAGAGACCCGCCTTTCACTAACAAACATCCTTGCAACTTTTGCTTATGAATAGATTATGCAAATTCCCGCCATATTGAATCACTTCAGCTTTCTATAAAAGATCTAGAATAGGTAGGGAATTTCCACAAGTTATACTAAAGTGGTAATTTATCGGAAAAGTGAAATTAGAAAAAAAAAATTACCGAGGCGGCAATTTAGATACACACGACTCGAATGAAGAAATTAAGGTAATTTAAGATACATTTAGTAATATCTATGTACTCTACTACGTAAACATGTTGAAGCTAATAATCCATTTAGATAGCATTCATTATATTCATTAATTTGACATCAATTGCTACTTACAGATCATGTAAATGATACATGTATGCTAATTGTTTAAGTCATATCGCGTCTGTGCATAACCACCCGGACTTAAACTTCCGGTAGGAGCAAGAACTATACTGAAAACGTTTGTTTGTGCCTTTATGACGGTTATATAATCTTACTAATTATGATCTCCATGTAATGAAATCATTTTCCTTTATTAGATTGCAACCTGAAACCAGCAGATATGTTTTTTCTCTTGGATTCATCTGGAAGCGAAGGATTACGTCATTTTCAGGAACAATTAAATTTTGTTAAATCTTGTTAAGGAGTTTGATATTGGGCTTCAAATGTCCAGATTAGTGTAGTTTCCTTTTCAACTAGAGTGCGCGAAAATTTCAACTTAAAACACTACAACAATAAAGCCGATCTTCTGAATGCCATTGACAGAATTCCGTATTTGTCCGGTTCCCTCATACAAGTGATGCAATCACTTTTGCTCTTCAGCACAGCTTCACCCCTACCGCTGGTGATCGCGCACCTGTGACTGACGTCATGTTCGTAGTGACAGACGGTCAGTCCCAACGACCTACTAGTACACAACAAGCAGCTAACTTGGCTCATAAAGCTGGTATTAAAACATTTGCAATAGGAGTTGGAAATTCTATTTCCAAACGCGAACTTGATAATATAGCCTCTGATCCAAAACACGTATTCCACGTGTCCACGTTTGAAGCTCTTCATCAACTCCAGAGTGAGCTGAGAAATAAAACTTGTGAAGGTAAAATGAAACTTTGTGATCAATTGAAATGATGATTGTAGGTGATTTACGAAATTCGGATTTTGCTTCAAATCATTTTTGAGAGATTGGTCACGTGGCTTACATTACTTTTCTCTTATTATAGCGTTATCCTACAGCAGTCTGTATTGCTCTAACCACATCGCCAACTGTGGAAGCTACGGCCATTCCGTCTGCATCACGTACGCACAGTGGGGACGAGACAAATGTCCTCTGTACTGTGGCTATTGTACAGGTATGGTGTTAACTGCATATTATTGATAGGATCGGTGTCTGTACACTTGTGGTCAATAACTTGAGTTACTGGAGGTGAATATTTTGATACCAATACGACAAAAAAAGTTATGATTATTTACTATGGAAATATCGTTTAATACCCTACTGTCTATATGACAGTGCAGTGACAGAAATGCAGGCTATGTTTTTTTTTGACAGCTCAAGGAACACCTACACCAATGGTACCTGTAATGACAACCATGCCACCAACCATTGCTACACAACGTAAGTATTGCTGTGAGATAAAGAAATTTCAAAAATAGCAGTCAATATATAAATAGATTAGCTGGACGCATAGTGAAGATAGACGTCTAACAAAGCGAACCCCTGGGTCATGTTTACAGTTCCAGAATAAACAACATATAGCACTTGATTTTTGAGCCATTTTAACAGTTCCCAGGGTGGACAATATGGCACCTGACCCTCGATACATTGTTAACTGTTCCAAGATTGGACAAATATGCCTCGTTACTGAAAATGAATTACGTCTAACATCTTCCAAAATTCCTTTGTAGAAAATTTGAAATATCAATTCTGCTTCACAATACTGAGTTGCAGAATTTATAGGAATAGATTTGAAATTTTCTTTATCAAGGGCTTGTTAATTTATTATTTCATTATGAGTGAACATACATGCACAGCTGTAAGAATGTGAACTGCCTCGTTGGTAAGTTCCAGGAACACTTAAACTTTTCATATAATTGGTTCACGACGATCTAAATATCATATGAATGATAATTTCTTTAAATAAACGTGCATGCTTAAAATTCAACTAACATTACATTATCAAATCTTTTCAGCTAATACACCTGCCATTGTTACTCCAGGTTGGTTTAATTCGAATATCTTTTAATTTTTATGCCCTCGGATCTTCGATTCGGGACATATAGTTTTTGGTCTGTCTGTTTGTCCGCAAAAACTTTAAACATTGGTCATAACTTTGGTGGGGCTTTCATATTACACATGTGTGTTCCTTATGACAAGCCCTTTCTACTGGTACCAAAATTTTTGACCTCTTGACCTTGACGTTTGACCTACTTTAAAAAACTTTAACATTGGCCATAACTTTTGAATGGCAAGTGATGGGACTTCCATATTATACATTGTGTTGCTTATGACAAGCCCTTTCTACTGGTACCAAAATTTTTGACACCTTGACCATTGAAGTTTGACCTACTTTTTATGACAAGCCCTTTCTACTGATACTAAAAAATTTGACCTGACCTTGACCTTGAAGTTGACTTACTTTTCAAAACTTTAACATTGGCCATATCTTTTAATGGCAAGTGATGGGACTTTCATATTTCACGTGTTTCCTTGTGACAAGCCCTTTCAGCTGGTACCAACATTTTTTACCTCTTGACCTTGAAGTTTGAGCTACTTTTCAAGAACTTAAACATTGGCCATAACTTTTGAATGGTAATTGTTAGATTTTTCATATTTCACATACATAATCCTTTTGGCAAGCCCCTTTCACTGGCATGTGGAATCAGGGGCATCAGTGTTTCACAAACACATCTTGTTACATTTTCATTTAAGACAATCTTGGAAAATACAAGTAAATACTTTTGCAAATAGGAGCTCACCAATATTTGGCCTTTGTAGAAATAAATAGTACCATGGATTTATCCTACATATGCCGAATAAATCCACCTTTACTAATTTAAAGGGCATGGACACGTTTTGAACTAAAAATGTTCAATTTTAGATTGCCAATTGTAATGTTTACAATACTGACTAAAATATTTATAATGGTCAGGAAAACTTTGAAACGTCATCTGTTGACTTCCAAGTGAGATACAGCACTTTCAATTTTTTGTTATGTAAAACAAGGCCCGAGCCATGATTGTACCTACATATATGTGAATTATGCTACTATACCTTCCATTTAAAGCAAAATTTTTCAAAATTAGAAGTCCATTTCTAAGAACAATAAAACAGTTTCTAGTGTTTCTCCCACATCTCATATGTTTTAAACAGGATATTTTCTAAGAAGTCAATCTTTTTTAAACATCAACAAGGCTCGAGCCTTGTTTACATAGCGATGATTTTTATGAGCGCTGTATCTTAAACTTGTTATCATGTAACTCAACAACTGACTTTCCAATTTTTGCTGAACCACTAGAAAGAATTTTGATAAAGCATTTAAACTCAAAATTGGCAATCTTAAAATTTGAACATTTTTAGTTCAAAACGTGTCCATGTTCCCTTTAACAATAAGAGCAAAATTGTAAAAGCAGGAGAATATAATTTCCCCTTGTGAGGAAGAAATAGGTCGATGGTTTTAAAAATCCTTATAGAATATAATTCTTCATAGGAATGTTAAACACTTTTTGGTAGAATTTGTGCAATTCAGGTACATGTTTTTGAAATATGTAGATGATAGTCTTCTTGACTTCCTTGAGGAAAGTTACAATAGTTACTTACTGAGACTTGACAGATTTATTTAGTGCAGAATAGTGATATACTTTCTAGTCACATAGATAACCGTTTATTATCTAGGTCTGTCGTGATGTCTTCGTGTAAGATTGGAAAAAAAAAATCACCTTTTCGGAAATCACGTGGGCTCATTTTCACCAACTTTGCCGAAATAAAATAGTTGAATTTCATGATAGGACTAAAATTCTCCTTTAAAAAGGTCTGAAAAAATGATTACAATTCTTTTTAAAATGGACCATTGAAAACACA
>CAJDSM010024136.1:15927-29563 GCA_903981925.1 Ostrea lurida | reverse complement strand
ATTGTTAAAGGGACATGGACACGTTTTGAACTAAAAATGTTCAAATTTTAGATTGCCAATTTTGATGTTTAAAATGCTTTATCAAATTCTTTCTAGTGGTCAGCAAAAATTTGAAAGTCAGTTGTTGAGTTACATGTACAAGTAAGATACAGCGCTCAAAAATCATCGCTATGTAAACAAGGCTCGAGCCTTGTTTTATGTTTACAAAGATGCTTCTTAGAAAATATCTGTTTAAAACATATGAGATGTGAGAAACACTAGAAACTGTTTATTGTTCTTAGAATGGACTTCTAATTTGAAAAATTTGCTTTAAATGGAAGGTATAGTAGCATTATTCAATATATGTAGGTAAAATCATGGCTCGGGCCTTGTTTACATAACAAAAAATTGAAAGTGCTGTATCTCACTTGGAAGTCAATCAGATGACGTTTCAAAGTTTTCCTGACCATTAATAAATATTTTAGTCAGTATTGTAAAACATTACAATTGGCAATTCTAAAATTGAAACATTTTTTTAGTTCAAAAACGTGTCCATGCCCTTTAAATTAGTAAAGGTGGATTTATTCGGCATATGTAGGATAAATCCATGGTACTACATTTATTTCTACAAAGGCCAAATATTGGTGAGCTCCTATTTGCAAAAGTATTTACTGTGTATTTTCCAAAGATTGTCTTAAATGAAAATGTAACAAGATGTGTTTTGAAACACTGATGCCGCCCTGATTCCACATGCCAGTGAAAGGGGCTTGCCAAAAGGAATTATGTATGTGAAATATGAAAAATCTAACAATTACCATTCAAAGTTATGGCCAATGTTTAAGTTCTTGAAAAGTAGCTCAAACTTCAAGGTCAAGAGGTAAAAAATGTTGGTACCAGCTGAAAGGGCTGTCACAAGGAAAAACACGTGAAATATGAAAGTCCCATCACTTGCCATTAAAAAGATATGAGCCAATGTTAAAGTTTTTGAAAAAGTAAGTCAACTTCAAAGGTCAAGGTCAGTGTCAAAATTTTTTAGTATCAGTAGAAAGGGCTTGTCATAAAAAGTAGGTCAAACTTCAATGGTCAAGGTGTCAAAAATTTTGGTACCAGTAGAAAGGGCTTGTCATAAGCACACACAATGTATAATATGGAAGTCCCATCACTTGCCATTCAAAAGTTATGGCCAATGTTAAAGTTTTTTAAAAGTAGGTCAAACGTCAAGGTCAAGAGGTCAAAATTTTGGTACCAGTAGAAAGGGCTTGTGTCATAAGGAACACACATGTGTAATATGAAAGCCCCACCAAAGTTATGACCAAATGTTAAAGTTTTTGCGGACAAACAGACAGACCAAAAACTATATGTCCCGGAATCGTAAGATCCGAGGGCATAAAAATTAAAAGTATTCGAATTAAACCAACCTGGAGTAACATGGCAGGTGTATTAGCTGAAAAAGATTTGATTAATGTAATGTTAGTTGAATTTTAAGCATGCACGTTTATTTTAAGAAAATTATCATTCATATGATATTTAGATCGTCGTGACCAAATTATATGAAAAGTTTAAGTGTTCCTGGAACTTACCAACGAGGCAGTTCACATTCTTACAGCTGTGCATGTATGTTCACTCATAATGAAATAATAAATTAACAAGCCCTTGATAAAGAAAATTTCAAAATCTATTCCTATAAATTCTGCAACTCAGTATTGTGAAGCAGAATTGATATTTCAAATTTTCTACAAAGGAATTTGGAAGATGTTAGACGTAATTCATTTTCAGTAACGAGGCATATTTGTCCAATCTTGGAACAGTTAACAATGTATCGAGGGTCAGGTGCCATATTGTCCACCCTGGAACTGTTAAAATGGCTCAAAAATCAAGTGCTATATGTTGTTTATTCTGGGAACTGTAAACATGGACCCAGGGGTTCGCTTTGTTAGACGTCTATCTTCACTATGCGTCCAGCTAAATCTATTTATATATTGACTGCTATTTTGAAATTTCTTTATCTCACAGCAATACTTACGTTGTGTAGCAATGGTTGGTGGCATGGTTGTCATTACAGGTACCATTGGTGTAGGTGTTCTCTTGAGCTGTCAAAAAAAACATAGCCTGCACTTTCTGTCACTGCACTGTCATATAGACAGTAGGGTAATTAAACGATATTTTCCATATAAATAATCATAACTTTTTTTGTCGTATTGGTATCAAAATATTCACCTTCCAGTAACTCAAGTTATTGACCACAAGTGTACAGACACCGATCCTATCAATAATATGCAGTTAACACCATACCTGTACAATAGCCACTAGTACAGAGGACATTTGTCTCGTCCCCACTGGTGCGTACGTGATGCAGACGGAATGGCCGTAGCTTCCACAGTTGGCGATATGTGGTTAGAGCAATACAGACTGCTGTAGGATAAACGCTATAATAAGAGAAAGTAATGTAAGCCACGTGAACCAATCTCTCAAAAAATGATTTGAAGCAAAATCCGAATTTCCGTAAATCACCTACAATCATCAATTTCAATTGATCACAAAGTTTCATTTACCTTCAACAAGTTTTATTTCTCAGCTCACTCTGGAGTTGATGAAGAGCTTCAAACGTGGACACGTGGAATACGTGTTTTGGATCAGAGGCTATATTATCAAGTTCGCGTTTTGAGAAATCAGAATTTCCAACTCCTATTGCAAATGTTTAATACCAGCTTTATGAGCCAAGTTAGCTGCTTGTTGTGTAACTAGTAGGTCGTTGGGACTGACCGTCTGTCACTACGAACATGACGTCAGTCACAGGTGCGCGATCACCAGCGGTAGGGGTGAAGCTGTGCTGAAGAGCAAGAAGTGATTGCATCTTGTATGAGTGGAACCGGACAAATACGGAATTCTGTCATGGCATTCAGAAGTCGGCTTTATGTTGTAGTGTTTTAAGTTGAGAAATTTTTCCGCGCCACTCTAGTTGAAAAGGAAACTACACTAATCTGGACCATTTGAAGGCCCAATATCAAACTTCCCTTAACAAACGATTTAACAAAATTTATTGTTCCGAAAATGAACGTATCCTTTTCGCTCCAGATGAATCCAAGAGAAAAAACATATCTCTGGTTTCAGGTTGCAATTAATAAAGGAAAATGATTTCATTACATGGAGATCATTAATTAGTAAGATTATATAACCGTCATAAAGCACAAACAAACGTTTTCAGTATAGTTCTTGCTCCTACCGGAAGTTTAAGTTCCGGGGGTTATGCACAGACGCGAATTGGACTTAAACAATTAGCATACATGATCATTTACATGATCTGTAAGTTTAAGCAATTGATGTTCAAAATTAATGATATATAAATGAATGCTATTCTAAATGGATTATTAGCTTCAACATTGTTTTATACCGTAGTACGAAGCTACATAGATATTACTAAATGTATCTTAAATTAACCTTAATTTTTCCATTTCCGAAGTCGTGTGTATCTAAATTGCCGGCCTCGGTAATTTTTTTTTTCTAATTTTCACTTTCCGATAAATTAACCACTTTAGTATAACTTGTGGGAAAATTCCCTACCTATTCTTAGGATCTTTTATCATAAAGCTGAAAGTGATTCAATATGGCGGGGAATTTGCATATAATCTATTCATAAGCAAAAAGTTTGCAAGGTGTTTGTTTAGTGAAAGGCGGGCTCTTTACGGATGAGATATCGCACAGGTTTGAATAAAGTAAAGGTTATACAAACTCTAAATATGGAGTACCCAACCGCCGATGGAAAAAAAAATAAACCAGTTTGATTTAAACTTCTGCTCGTATTATGATATAATCTACATTACTAAACGGAAGTTCATACCGTTTAAATTCTGTATACTTCTCAAGATATGCAGAAATGGATTCTAAAAACAATGTCTTGTTATTTTTTGGTCAAGTTTTAGCTTTAACCCCACCTGTACCACTAAAACACCCGTGGGAAATGCGGTGTTTCTATAGATCCCAGTACACCCTTGCTTGTCGTAAGAGCGCGAATAAATGGCGCAGATCCTTCCTGATGAAACGTAAAGGCAAATTACGAAAAGTGTATCAAATCTCGTAAGTCTGCCAAATAAGAATACAAAAACAGAGTCGGACAAACACGCGCCCTGGACACACTAGAGGTGGACAGGTGCTTAGGAAGGAGTAACATCCCCTTGTTGACGCGGTCACCACCCGCCTTTGAAGCCCAGATTCTTGTATCAGGTAAACGGAAACAATTCCGTTAGTCCAACTCAAGTGGTGTGATAAACTGGCCATTAACAATGGGCCATAAAACACATTCAGGACAGCATTTGACTCAATTTGTAGCGTCCTCAGTACTGGCGTACACACCTAAAACTTAGCCACAACAACGACCTAGAACCCACGTAAAAACCACCCCTGCCAAAGCGCGAACCGTCGAACCCTTTCGCTCACATCAATCTAATCGTACGCGACAAGAGCCATGCCTGCTGATCACATGCAGAACAAGCCATTGCGGTAACCGACCAAGCCGAGAGACCATACAACACCAACCACGCAAGGCGATTGACACATATATGGGAAGAGTCGAGCGGACGGAGAAGCGAAAACCGTCTCCAGTTTTCATAAAGTTTGAGTAGCTAAAGTTTGCTTGTTTAATGTCAATGGTTCAATATAAATATCGAATAAGTACGTGGAGGAGAGACATGGAAGAACTCTGTAAAAATCCGACGGTTCCGCGTGTCGCAGCAAGGTTGTGAACACCGTAAAAGTCCTTCCAATGCCTCACAAAAGCCCCGATCGTCGAGCAATAAGGCTTAAAGGGCGAAGTGCAGTCTTCCATATCCGTGGCCCCTTTTAGCATTGACCAAGAACTCAAAACTACTACACTAAAAGTTAAGATTTTTATATACATAAACGCCACACAGAATGATTTCTGAAAACATTTGATAGTCCTACTTTGTTTTATCTCGTCATGTAGAATGCTGAAAAAATCGACTGTGAGAGTTTTTCTAAACCTCATTCCGTGGGCAGTTTTCCGTCAAGCTTTGTAATCTTTCATTTCCCTTCATATGAATATGTAAAGGAAGTGGGCGGGTCTAAACAGAATGGGATTCCCGTTTGTGTAAATAACATAACACTAAGAACAAAATTCCACACTACATAGTATTTTTAATTCGATGTATATATATTTTAATTTTTGATTATATTTATACAAACAGTCACAGCAGATTTAGGCAACAAAATTATACTCTTTATCTTTCAAGAAATATAAATATGTGCATGCGGAATATTTTGATTGGCAGGTTTAAAACTACATGCCTTCATGGTGCGCCAGACCCATGGATGTGTGTTGACATTTTTATAATGAAATATATGTAATGTGTGATAATAATTTTAATGAATAACGATAAATTCAATACAAGTGGCATTTCACCTTGGCAATGAATGTTAAAACTATCCATTCTGTTAGAAAAACAGAAATTACTTTCTTCGCATAGCCAAGGTTTCGGTGCCACCACGCGTCCCCCTGTAGCGGGGAGCAGAACTGGTACCCGAAAACCCTTGGCTATAGCGTATTGTGCTTTAGAAAACTTACACGTATAGTTATAATAAGTTTATACATTTTATCAAGTAAGAATTTAGTTTTGTTTGGTAAAATTAAATTATATATATCGAAGACACCTTCTTTTAAAAAATCACGAAGACGTTGCGAAAGACATATGAAAGCGGACAATGCATTCAAATCACGTGTGTACTCGTCTTTTGTTGAGTAGAGCAGAACGAGGAATTCAATGTACGGTCAAATCTTGGTTTCTATAATGGATTGTGTGCTAGTGAAATTTTCCCCAATTTTGATTTTAAAAATATCGGCGATTTAACATACGGGTATTCGCTGTACGAATTTTTAAATAGGTTTGTTAATGATATTTCAAACACCAGGCCTGATATGCCTGTAACCGTACTTAGACGATTCCATCGAATTTATGTCTTGGGTTGTCAAAGTGTGGGGCGGGGCTAAATGCCTGAGTAATGCAGACCTAATAAGGAACCCCAGCCTTGAACTTAGACTTTAGATATATCGTATTTGTGGCGAATTTACACGTGCAATGTAGCACTTTACAATCATTAAAAGTCAAATTGTTGATGAATCTGAATCATGTTAAATTTTAACATGAAACAAAGAATATCTAATTTTTATAAAGATAATAGTTGGTGGCCCGACTAATGTCATTATAGCCCATTTCTCTTCATTCTCTTGGGCAAGGCCTACACCGAAAAATATGTGTTGGATCGTCTCATATGAGAGTGAACAGATATTATCAAACGCGATAACGTTGAGAATGATATATAATCAATCCAATTGTATAAGTTACGCACTAAAGAGAATGTTATTTTGAGGCATCGCAACATCTAGAATGGATTCTAAACATTAGATATAATTTTTTAAAGTTGAATTCTTGCCCCAATTAATAAACTGAAGCTCGTTATAGCTCAAGTGACCGAAAATTGAGAATCCGTCGTGCACTGCCATTTTTGACTAGTTGCCAACTTAGTACCATATATAACTCAAGTCTTAAAGGACATATATAAAATTGTAAACACCGCTGTGTCAATGTAGTTTGTGGATACAGTATGCTGAAACATAATCTTTTGTAAGGAATAATGTACATGTACTATTATAAAAATTAATAATATAGCAACATATGTCATTTATGATGATCTTTGGCGGTAATTAAGTGGAGCCACCGCGGCCAAAATGGCTGTCGATGTGGCAGCTGTTTTTAACTGATTTACAGTCAACCTTGGGCGCGGATGCTATAACGGATTTATTTATATGACATTTGGGTGAAGACATTGACTTCCAATTTAAAAATATCTGATGATTGAATATTCTAGATGTAATTGCTTGTTGTAATGTACTTGTTAAACATTTCCTGAGTTAATGGAATAAGCGTCCGGTGGCCCAGCGATGCTCAAAAGTCCCCCCCCCCCCCCTCATAACATATAGATATTTTTCTGAAATTCAGTTCTGCATTCAAAGTATTCGGTGATGAACTTTGGATGGGCATTATGTTGATTGTGTTTAAAATATATCAGGATACAGAGGATTATTGAGTTAAATTTGCTTTTTTGCACCTGAAAATTTGAGTTGTACCCATCTATATTTAGAGAATCTATATTGTGTTGTTGTATAAAAGTAAATTCAGAAACCCAGAGATATAGATTGTGTACATATCCAGAGAATTACCTATATAAAAGTAATCGATAAAAAGTTTTTCTTATCCAGCATTCAAAATATGGTTCTTGTGCTTCAAATTTCTCTGTTAACACCTCAAAAAGCACAAATTTACAGGGGCGTAATTGGATAATTACTTACTGAGCGGTGAGAGCGTTTGGTCTGTGCATGGGTATTAATAAGTAGGTTATGAACTCCATCAATCATCAAGAATCCAATTTGGCACACAGACAAATTAATTGAAAAATGAAGAAAAACAATGCATGAAGGCCCTTACGTCCCGTTTCGTCGCCGATCACTGGATTTGCGTAATCCTAGTAAGTAGTTTGTATAAAGCAATAGATGGACTCCAGTGGCTGTACACTACTCTCTCCCAACACATGAGTATTACACCTATACATCACGGCAGATATCACCATTTAATCAATATCAAAAGGAGTAGTGTATAACAAGATGACACGCACACTAGTCCGATTTTCTTGATATAAAACCAGCTGCTGTCTGACCAAATAGCGTTTCCACAAGTCTCAATCATGATACATAACAACTTCTCGGAGGGGGGGGGGGGGGGGGGGGATTTCTTTCCTTATCTGTTGAACTATACACCCGCTGTCATGAGATTTTTGACAGAGATTAAAATATAATCAATGGGGTCAATGTGTCATGCAAATTGATTAATATCAATCGGTAACCTGTCATTACATGCAATGAGTGATAAAGCTTATCCGCTTGCGGCATCATCCGAAGCCTCAATAAAAATTTTGTAAAATCATGAATAGTTATAATTTCTCCCACGTACTTTACTACATTTCTGTAACATACTACAATCCCGGGGGTGTATGACTTTACTGCCGTGGGGCAACATATGATATGAACAAGTCACAATTTTGGTTTGAAATATATGGATTTGAAGTTTCTAGAATTTTTACAAAGAAAATATGATTAAATAATGTTTTCAAAATATGAATTATGATTAGGGTAAGATTTGAAAATCCCAGTCTGTACCAATAGTGATGGTTGAGACCCCCCCCCCTCCCCCTAGCCGTTTAATCTACCATATCCTAGAGAGTCTGAACATGCAATTAAATGTTTAGAAAATATATATTAATTTAGAAACTAGGGAATCTTGGAATTAATATTAGGTGAGTCTGAATGGAGCTTTCATGGACAGAATAACTTTTTTCAATGTCTATTGTTTCAGACAGAATCCGTCAGCTTTCCATATATTTAGTGATTTTATGAATAGTCTTCGGTTAATCATTAATTCATAACTGTATAAACGTTGTGCGGAAATTATAATACCCATACTATTTCCTAGGGCGGATATGGCCAAATTGTAGATAATATAATTGAATGGTAGAAACAAAAAAAATACATCCGACGTGCGCAATGGAAACCTAGCAAATTTAAAAGCCTATTGCTCGGCGCTATATTGGGGTCTTTAGAGCAAGTACGGATGTGAACTTCTTATGATCGTGCCACGACTAGCTGTGTTTTTTGCGACCTTACATCCGAAGAATGTTCAAGGAAACAAGTTAAATTAGATCTGAAACCCATGAATTAAAGCTAGAATTCTTGGCAGAAGTCAAAAGAAACATGTGTATACATGCAACAGACGAGTTCGGAATTAAATAATTTAATCAGAAAAATAGACAAGCTCCGACAATAGCAAAGAATGATTCGAGACGACAAAGTAGGTAAAAGACGTGGCTGAAGGCGAGTTGAGGATGACTACTTAGAAATTGGAAACCCATAGACCGAGATGGGAATTTGTTGCGCAAAAGATTAAGACGTTGTGGATAAGAAACTTCTTAAAGCAATATGTCTAAAGGACGGCCATGCATTATCCAACCAGAAATCAGCATATGATTTCCCAGAAAAAATAAATACAAAGATAGAGTCTAGGTTGTGGAAGGAGAGAGAACGAACAGGAATTCCAGGACTTAAGAAAGAGAACCTATGGTGCGATTTTGCCCTTAAAGATTATACAGGCTTGCCAAATAATTTTATTTTTTTGTGGGAATGTGCTTATAAGAGAAGATGAGTTTAAAGTTTACCTTGTGGCACTCAAAACCAAATATATAATAAACTTTTGCTTAAAGGAGTGGAATTTTTTTTATTTAAAATGTAAATCCATACTAATTCTGGTGATGAAGTGAGCCTATAATTTAATTTTAGCGTGGCTCATCCGTGCTTTTGCTTGCATTTGAAGATGGGGGATAACCATACTAACCTCCCTCTCCTCGCTCCATGTCGACGCAAGAAGAATTGAAGATGGTTAAGCTGTGTTACGAAGTTTTGTTTACAATATTTGAATAATTATCCTAAGTATTGGCTCCATTATTTATACGTACTAATACGATTCTGGCGTTTCGAAGGAGAATTGACTTCAATACGATGTAATTTCAAGTAAATATATAGATGACAACATCTCATTTCTAAAATTATGTCTCATGTAAGCATATAAGATAAACTATCGCCTATCTCACGCTGTTTGTGATTTGATTGATGTTACGTCTCCTCACAAGATGACCCCGTTCAATTGATCGCGTTGTCACGTTGGTAAATAATCAAATAGGGGCTCGAGTCGGTGCAGTTCTCAAAACTATGTGGCAGTTTACTGTGCGCACTCCACAAATTAAATAAAATAATTAAGACAAATGTTATTATATCTTCATGAATAACTTATGTTATTCCGTTACTAACGGGGCTGGGGCCTGATAGAAAAGTTGACTTCCAATACGAATGTTAATTTCAAGTAAAATAAGAGCACATCTCATCAGTTATAGATATTTTGTTATAGTAGCATAATAACAATCAACTCTAATCGCTCCTGGACATGCTGTGTGTTGATTGTTATTTAGTTTTTCTAAAAATGAAGAGTCGCATTGCACGTTTGGTTACAAAAAAGGGCGGTGCTATTCAAAAATGGGCATTTACTTTGAGGACTCCACAAATAAATAAATAATCTAGAACAATGATATATTAGATTTATCTTTGAAACGCCTGAATCGAATTACTATTTTTTAATTTTTTCGGAAAAGAATATAATAGTTGTGTACAAATTGGTCTTTCTCAGATAATGAACTTACAAAAAATATTGCAAGCATTTATTTTTATTGTGCATGTAGTAAAATGGTCAAAGCTTGTAAATTCTTTAAAACAAAAAAGCCGGGTTTTAGTTTTTAGATCCGAGGATGTGTTGACAATTCAGACTACCGAAAATGGAATACAAGGCGGACCCAGACCGGTGATCGCAAAATTCGTATCAACGGAAATAAAGCTAAGATGATAGTGATCAAAAAAGTGTTCAATAAGGAATTCAAAGTGTTTTTCTGGTTGACATACTACCCAGGAACCGCGAACTGATCACGTTTCTCAAAGGTAGGATCGAAGATATTTTGTCGGCGTTAAGAGCAAAATTGTAAAGCAGGAGAAATAATTTCCTTGTGAGGAAGAAATAGGTCGATGTTTCTTAAAATCCTTATAGAATATAATTTTCATAGGGAATTTAAACACTTTTTGTAGGAATTTGTGCAATTCAAGGTACATGTTTTGAAATATGTAGATGATAGTCTTCTGACTTTCCTGAGAAGTACGAATATTTACTACTGGAGACTTGACAGATTTATTTTAGTGCAGAATAGTGATATACTTTCTAGGTCACATAGATAACCGTTTATTATCTAGGTCTGTCGTGATGTCTCGTGTAAGTTTGGAAAAAAAAAATCACTTTTCGGAAATCACGTGGCTCATTTTTCACCAACTTGCCGAATAAAATAGTGAATTTCATGATAGGACTAAAATTCCTTAAAAGGTCTGAAAAAATGATACAATCTTTTAAAATGGACCATTGAAAACACCAAACATGAGATCCAGGTGCCTAAAAGGAAAACCTTTATTCCTGGGTATCTGGCATATACATGTACATGTAGTTATACTGAACATGAGAACCTTAACTTACTGATTGATTGATTATTTATTGTCTTACGTCCCACCGAGAATATTTCACTCATATGGAGACGTCACCAATGCCGGTGAAGGGCTGCAAAATTTAGACCTGTGCTCGGCACTCAGGGCCTTTGAGCAGGGAGGGATCTTTATCGTGCCCCACCTGCTGTGACACGGGACCTCGGTTTTTCCGGTCTCATCCGAATGTCCGCCCCATTCAGTCGCCTCTTACGACATGCAAGGGGATGCTGAGGACCTATTCTAACCCGGATCCCCACGGGTTCCTTAACTTACTGAAACTGAGATTCACTTACTATGGTTTTACGCGATGCGCGGATCGAGAATTAAACCTAGGCCCTCCCATTTGCGAAGCAAGCAAGCTATTGCTGTCACTGAGTTTGTGGCGCCATTGCCGGTCAATGTGGATCATTTAGTGCATTGCATTAATTGTTATACCAGCACTTTTTAAAGAATTCGGGTATATTGTTGTTACGCAGGTCCTTTTGTCGTCTATCACGTCTCAAATTTCTCTTTTATTAAGCAGTAACCAATTGATCTTTTGGAAAATGAAAGGTGGTGTCCTGCAGATGTGCAATAAGGATTTTGAACCTGAAACCAAAATGGGGTCAAAAACAACATTTTTTTACCAATACATGGTTCTCACAACTCCTTTTTACATTTTACGTGGTAGCCAAAAATAATCATCTTTTGGAAGATGATTGGTGATGTCGTGTTGAGGTGCAAAATGATTTAGAATTAATTATTCTCACCCTGGGGGTCGAAAAATGACGATTTTCTACAATACCTCCAAAAATTCTCGCATATTTTATGCATTAGGTGAATCATCTTTTGGAAGATGATGGGTGGTATTCTGAAGATATGCAAAAAAGGTATTGAAATTTTCACCATGGGGTTTTAAAAAAAACTTAACATTCTTTTTTTTTTCAAAAAAAAAAAATCTTGTTCCGAGAACTCTTACTTACTCAGCAGCCAAATAATCTTTTTGAAGATAATTGGTGGTGCCCTGTAGATATGCAATAAGATTTCATGTTTTCAATTTCTTCGTTTTTCTATAAGAATAAAAACCCTGGTTCCCAGAACACTATGATCCACCAGTATATCAGGGGTCCGTGTTTGCTTCCCTTAATCCTATCAAAGATGACGGGGTGCATTTCAAAAAAGTAATTTGACTTCTTCCTAACCTGTCATCAGCCCAATGATTGATTGATTATGTGTTGTTTTACGTCCCACCGAGAACATTTCACTCACATGGAGACGTCTTCCTAACTGAATTGGAGTCATATGTTGTATATTGCATTTAATCTATCTTTATGCCGTATAGGAATGCGTTTGATTTGAAGATACACATATGTAGGTCTTAATGTCAAACGTAGCTTAATAAAATTTCAGAACTATGTCACTTATTTGGAGACATCACATGAATGTATTATTCAATTTCCACTTTCAAATAATGCAACAAATCACCATGTAATCTCATGTATTGATATTACTAATACGTGTACTTTTTACCTTTATTCAGCAATGATTTCAAAACAATGTTTGATTTTTACTTTTAAATTCATTATAAATATCTTGTACAAGTAGCCACCCGTGTATGCAGGGGTTTAATGTCTAGTACAGAGAGAGAGCACAATTTACCATATTGGTGTTTTAAGACAACGCAGTACACAAACTTTTATCATTTCCTACAGGAACTTGTACGGATCAAATTGCTAATTGTCATGATTACGGATTGTCTGCTTGTACCACCTACCGGCAATGGGCCGATACCAACTGTCCGCGATATTGTGCCTTCTGTAAAGGTATATATCCTATTGTTTTCCGAAATTAATTTGTTCTTACTACACACGTACTTACTACAATGTAATGAAAATAGAGTCATCGCTCTTTTAATACTATATATATATATGTCTTTAACGCAGCTATATGTAGTTCGAGCTTGTAAAAATGCAGAAAGATACAAAACACTGTGGTTGAGTTAATGTCATCTATTTACTAAAAATAAATGAAGTAAAATATGGCATAAAATAAGTAAGTTGAACAAAGTGAATGTAAACTAATGACTAGAAATAGTTGACCAGGTGAGTATAAGCAAAACATCACAAATAATGATGAGTTTATTATCTATATATACATTACATACAGTGAGAAAATGGCTACTATTTACACCTTATCGTGTTATGTTGCAATGCAAAATTACATTGAACTAAAATAATGTCTGTTTAAAAAGGCAATAATGTAGGGCTATTGCAACATATATGTATGATACTCCTGCTTGTGGTCATAATATTGAAATATTTATATTTATGGGGGAAAGTTTGGCAACCTTTGAAATTATTTTCTTGGGTCTGAAATATCATAGTTATAAAACAAAACATATTCTAGCATTGTTAAAAATTGTGTAACTGATGATCTTGAAAGAAATTGTCTTATATTGTAAACGTACTTAACTACAACAATGTTCGA